>JARJDZ010007882.1:0-82871 GCA_030264555.1 Aleochara sp. GC000083
CAAGTACACAAACTGCAAAGTAAATAGAGAACAATGGGATCGGAATGCGAGGAATGCAACCGCAGCGCACTGCACGAGGGTCGAATATAATAGAAAGAATAAATAACAGCTGCGTTAGTTCACATAATGTATTCCTATAGGAAATGTTTTTTCATATATCTCAAGCACTAGTTGACCGATTTTGATGATTAAAAAAGCATTTTAAAGGGCATGATTTAAGCTTTCACATAAACAATCTGTTTTTGCGTGGTAATTATAAAAACAAATTGCATTTCGTATAAACACCCCTGTTGATGTTTTCAAATCTATCGTGTGATGTTAAGCGCACACCGTGTATTTTTATCATTTTATTGTTTTAATTAACTCCCATTGAATTCAATTAGGGGATACTTTACCGAGGTAATCCAAATTTTGAGTTTTCTAGAAATTTTAAATAATAAGAAAGATAACGAACACCAGATTGGAAATTAAACACAACCATTAAATTCTAAAATTGTGTTTATATCAGTCTGTCAAAATTGATTTTTTTTCAAATTTATAGATTGTAAAATTCTTAGAAATTCCTCTGCATGAAAAATTCAATTCGTGACTGGAATTAGTGCAAAATATTATATAATATACTCAAGAACACTATATTCAAATAATTATTAATAAAATAAACATTATTTTCAACCGGAAAACTCAAAGAAATTGTTATCCTTGAATTTAATTATTGCATAAAATTTTAATTTTATTCTATTTTGATTATATTCAATTAATTATTAATAAAATAAGCAATACATAATATTAGTAAATCAAAATATAATTTTAAACTTGAAAACTCAAAAAAATTGTTATCCTTGAGATTAATTAATGCATAAAAATTCAATTTTTATCCCCATCAGTCCAGACCTTGAAGACAAGGCCGCACGAGTCTAATTAACCCATATATTAACCATTCCTCATTAACGACTAAACGTAGATAACACCAATTAAGCGGAAAATTAATTACATCTACGCCATAGATCAGCGTAATCAAATACCCTTTTTTCTTAATTGATACGTCGTGTAACAGTTTTGCGCATACGGCGACTATTTAATCGCACATGAACCAACCATAATTTAATAACAAGATATTCTCCCGTCATTATCGACGATCCAGGTGCACATTTAAATTATCTGCCAGTGGAGGTGCTGCCTCCTGCGGCTTGTGATGCCGACACATTCGGAAAAAACACATAAATATATCGAAATTAATCACATGCGGGTTTGACTGACGCGAATGTTACAATTATGATACAACGGTTCTATTATTAACTTGACGTTATAGTTCGTACGACAAAATGAAATTTACCATTTTAACCCATAATAACGTAATATATGTGACAAAGGGTGGCATTTGATGCAAATTGTTACCAATTAGAGGACCAACCGTCCGTGAAATGTATGGAATATTTTCACCACCATCGATGTCAATTTGTAATTTATTACCATTGTTATTAGTTATATCCATAGATGCAACCGTCAATTTGATTATGAACAAAGTTTGCCAATTATATTTTAAGTGACATTATTGAGTGTTATTTAATTCAGAATGTATAAATTGCAATTTGATTATTAATTGTAATTGCGAATAGCAAATGTAATTCAGATTTTTATATATAATTTAGTTTGCAACAATTGTAATTCAGATTTTCTAAATGTAATTAAGAAAACATAAGTTTAATATCAGAAACAATATTTCAGATTATCAAATGTAGTTGAGAATTCAACAAATGAAATTCAGAAGAGTTCAAATACAAATCAGATTAGTGCAAGTTTTTATTAAATAATCATTTTTATAGAAAAATTATACATAATATCAGAATATTGACATTATTAATGCAACAGTAATTATCACTCAGTTTATAGTTACTATTTAAATCACACAATGAAATCCGAATTACATCTAATACTTTCTGAATTTCAATTGAAATTTCTGAATTACATTGCATGAATTCGAAATACACCTTCTATAACATTCTGAATTAGTGACATTTTCTGGATTATAATTCAAGATTTGAAATTCTTTAAATACTTTCTCAAATTCATTACAAATCAGATTAATTTTTCTTCCTATCATCATCAACTATATCTTTCACAAGAGTAATTCAAAAAGTATAAAATGCAATTATTAGTAAATTGCAATTAAACGAGCAGCAAATTAAATTTTCATATTTATATGTAATTCAGTTTCCAACAATTGTAATTAAGATCTGGTAAATATAATTGAGAAAACAAGTTTAATAAACATAAACAAAATAAACATAAATGTATTTCAGATTTGTCAAACGGAATTAAGAATATATCAAATGAAATTTCTGAATTATATTTATTGAATTCAAATTACACTTATAGCATTTTGAATTAGTGACATTTTCTGGATTATAATTCATTTTGATATTTCTCAGTTTCATTTAAAAATCAGAAATAATTTCTTTTTTTTTTTTTGGAATTTAATTGATGCTTTCTGAATTACAAATAGAAAAATATATAATGACTTTATAATTAAACAAGAAATCATTAATTGTTTAATTAATATCTCCGAAATTATCAACTTCAACAAATAATTGAAAATACAATTACAATTAAATGCTTTCGTCAATTAATTATACTACAAGTTTGTAGCAACAAAAAACAACAAAAAATATCATCTGCAACAAACAACATCTTACTTGTTGTAAGTTTGTCCATGCATTTAGCATTCTGTCGATGCGAAAACGCAGTATCGGAAGACACGAAGGAATCTTAATTATTTTAATGCTCTTAATGACGCTTAATTACTTAATGAGCGCAAGTGACTTTTTACTCTCGGCGGTTTTTTTCGCCACTAGCGTTCACCGATCCATCGGATCGCATCGCAAAGTCGTCTAATTTCTTCATTTCTTTTCCGTACGATTTCGCCTTATTCTGCCGATCCCGTCTTCCTGTTAATTTCGCTGCATCGTCGACCATCAACCGACGAAGAGATGAGGACAAAAACGAAATCGCTCTAATTGGATCGCATTAAGAGCAGTTCCGGTGAACTCGTTCGTTCATTTCATTTCGTTTCGTTGTTTTTCGAAAAAGTGCGCGCCGACATCTACATATGTTAAATGCTTAATTAATTAATCAAGTGCATTCTACCGCGTACCGCTAATTTGCTAATTGCTTAATTGCTCGTCACGTGAACAAAACGTCGAAGATGCTAAAATGTAGCAAGAAACGAGAAGTTACAGAAACTGTTTCTTTAGAGAAATAAAAGATTGAGATAAAATGAAAAAAAGTGGAATGAATATTAAGGAAATTTAATTGTATAATTATGTAATTCCAGGTTTCTCGAACCAGTTATCTAGATGATAAAATTATGGGATAAATAAATCAGAAAAATATTTGTGATATGAAAATTTACAAAATTTAAATATTTAGCAAAATAAAACTGGACAGAATTTTAAAAATCCAAATATTTGTCTAATATATCAGGTTTCTGAAATTTGATGATAAGCCAATAAAATTATGAAATCAATCAAGCGGAAAAAAATATTTGCAATTAGAAAAGTTTTTTAAATTTTGACTGCAAAATCAATTTCACTTAAAATCACAATCATGAAGACAAAAAACTATTTGCAAAAACGAATGATCGCCAAAAACAAAGAAGACGAAGACTCTAATTACACGCTTCGTTAAACATTCTCCTTTCTGTCATATTTTTATCGTAACTCTTTTGTTTCAACTTAAATTAATATACAAGTTGTTTCAGAAAGAAATTAGGAAAAAATTGTCAAACAATAAAATATACAACCAAAACACCCTGTGTAATAATTACTATTGAAAAAAGTTTAGAAACCTGATTTTTTCAATAGTAATTCAAAATGTAAAAAATGCAATTAATTAGTAAATTATAAAAATGCAATAAGTAAATGTAATTCAGATTTTTTATGTAATTAAGATTGTAACAATTGTAATTCAGATTTGGTAAATATAATTGAAAAAGTATAAATTTATTATAAGAAACTTTTAAATGCTTTTCAGATTATCAAATGTTATTGAGAATACATCAAATGAAATTCAGAAGAGTTCAAATCAAATCAGATTAGTTCCACTTTTTGTTAAATAATAATTAATATTTATAGGTAAATTAAACATAACATCAAAATATTGATATTATTAATGCAGCAGTAATTATCACTCAGTTTATAATTACTACTTAAATCAATTAAAGTGAATTCTGAATTACATATAATATTTTCAGAATTTCAAATGACAATTTGATTACATTTCATAAATCAGAATAACATTTATTTTGAATTAGTGACATTTTCTGTATTACAACTCAAGATTTGAAATTCATTAGATCCTTCTTCAATTTCATTAAAAATATCAATTAATTATTTTTTTCTGAAATTTTTGATGCTTTCTGTATAACAACTGGAAAAACTGAAGAACGTTTTTTTCTTTGGGATTCAATTCCACAACTAAACGAAACCAAAATGTAATAAAACAATTTGATTAATGACCCAATGATTAATGAAGCATCCACTTCTGAAGTGAAAGGTGAAACAAAGGTTGCTTTAATCAAGCCTAATTAATTGCGGGCGGTGAGCCATTAAAGGCATTTAGCTGCCATCAAAACGGGGCAAGTGTTAATTCAGCTTGCCAATTTTATGTGTATCTGGTAATTTATTTAATGCTATAAATAATAGCCAAGATCCAAGAATTGCAGCTTCTTCATCTTCTTCTTCCACTGCATCTTCTGCATCCACTGAATGAATCTTTTGCAACTTGCCAATTTGGACGTCACGTGTGTGATACGTGAAATGTGTGTATGTGTTTGTAAGTGTGTAAGTGTTTGTGTGTGGAAGAAGTAATCTCTGCACTATCGATATTATTATGATTATAATTTTGCGTAAGTGGTTCATTATAAGTGCTCAGCATCTTCAGACACGATGAGCGATGATTAAAGTTTCAGCTTACTTGAAAATTATTTTGATTACCACTTCTAAGAGGTTATTTTTTATTTTTGAGGAATTTGTTGCTTTTTAATTTCCGTGTTGATGAACTTATCAAAACTCACAAATTTTATTACTAATCTATGAAATACATGATAATCATAATGAAACAAATATTATCATAGGCAACCCAATGAACATGTATGTTGAATTGCATATAATTATGTTGTCAAAAAGTTATTTTATTTTGTTAATGAATTCATTGAGTTTCATTTATGAAAATTGCTCATGCAATATTGAAGTTTTTTAACGAATTTTGCACCAAAAATTTAATTTTATATTCCACAAATATTTTTTTAAAATATGAAGTTGCATTATTTATTAAATTATACATCAGAAACCAAATAAAATTCCCAAAAATAACAAAAAAAAACAAATAAACAAAAACAGAAAACAGAAAACAAAAACCCTAAAGGAAACAATAAAAAAAAAAACAATAATTGAAGGTAGGCAAAATCATCAACATTCATTATCCTTGTACTTTACACGCTTCGTTCGTTGTATTCCCTTCTTTGTTCTTCTTTGTTTCTTTGTTGCTTTATTGTTTTTTTCAATTTTCCCTTTTCCCTTTTTTCCTTCGCTTTTTTCCTTCATTCTTCTTCTTCTTCTTCTTGTTGGTTTTTTTTTCTTGTAGCAACATTGAACCCGCTGCTGGCTTACATTTTACATTTAGTAAAGGTGCCTGAATGCATGTTGACTGTTGGCTGCATTGTTGAATTATAGCTTACTGTAATAGTAAGGTAACACTTGCAGTCGAGTGCTTCCAGAAGGAAGAAGAAGAACTGGAGCCATCTTCGTTTGACCCGTGTGGATAACGACCCTTCTGATGGCACATGATGGCATCAGGTATGTGGTTAAAAGTCAAAAGATACAAGATATTGATAAAAAAGAAGAAGAAGAAATGGTAACCAAAAAAAAAACAGAAAAACGAAAACATGAAAGAAACGACGACGAGTGTCGAAGGAAACGAAGAAATGAAGAAAAAAAAAATAAATTTGGGGTAATTTGGTTGTGATGACCATCACCGATCGAGTAAAAGATATCATGACTGAAGATGAATGAAGAAACATAACGAAAATTTGATGTCATTTGAAATAAACATCTTGAATTTCAATTATAAGTTCAATATTTCATAAGAATTTCTAAGATATTTTGTTTCTCTATTGATATCTAGTTAACTGATTTTTAAATAAATGTCTGATTTTTAATTTATTTATTTGTTTAATAAATTAAATTTACCAAAAAATAATTTCTAATTTAACGATAATTTTCGACAACTTTATCTTCAACAAACTTCTTATAAGACTGAAAATTTATTTAAATTTACTTCAAGATAATAATAAATTGGAAAAGTTTAAGAAAAATTTGGCTGTAATCTCAATTTGTTATCAATTGTATCAAAATAACAAGAAGCAATCATTAAACAACAAAAATTAATTTAAAAAGTGATTAGTAAATTCATTTCAAATCAGAAATTTATATAAAAACTAAGTTGTTAAATTTCGCTCTTAATTATTATTGTTAATTTATTATTGATTTTATTATTTATAAATTGTAAATTAATTGATTTTCAAGTAGAGTCCTTTTTTGAGAACACATAAAAGTTTTTTCCCAGAATCTTGATATTGATTTTTGATACATTTATGAATTATTTTCTCCAATTAATAAATCATAGTTTAATTTCGATTTGCAAATAAATAAAAATACTTTGTAAGATGAAAAATAAAAAATCAATAAATAAAAATGAAAAAAAAATAAATTGTCAATCTGTTGATTAATTTCAGAAAATTAATTAATCATTTAATTCTGAAAATTCCAACTGGAACAGAATTAACAAGCCAACACTGTATACAAAATAAAATGGAAGAATAAAACAACGAAAAATGTCAGATTAAGATAATTTCAGACATTACCCCATGCAATGAGTGTAATCATTAAATTACCTTGTGTGCGCAATTTGCGATTTGGACGCCGAGACAACAACGCAACAAAAAAAGCAACGAAACTAAACGACAATTGCATTGTTTGGTGTGCAAAACGTAAAATTGAAATATATATATTCGTGGTTCGCGGTTGCGCGCACACGCACATCGTTCACGAGGGGCATTTATTTTGAGTTCAAATACAATAATCAGTGCAATTGTTGGGCAAATTGCTCGGCAAACTCCGAATCCGAACTCGCAGTTTCAGGAAACGCAGAAAAGAGGCGCGCGCGAGCTCGGACAAAGAAGGAGGAAGAAATCGCAAATTGTCGGTCATTTGCAACGGACGGACACTTTTCCGAGAAGCGGCGTTCGCGTTCGCGTAGACAATGTGTAAACATGCGCAAATTATCCATTTTATGCAATAATAAATACATTTCATCCAAGATATGAGTTGTTATTAATGGACGAGTGGGGCGGGATGATGAAATGATTGCTATTGTTTGATGATTTCCGAGGGTGTTCTGATTCCAGAAATTCCAGAAAACGATTGTTTTCTGATTTTGTTTGGTGATTTGCATATTATTATTAGATCTTGTTCAATGGTAATTCAGAAAGTTTGAAATGCAATTTGATTTGCAAATTGTAATTAAACGTGTAGCAAATTAAATTCAGAATTTTATAGGTAATTTAGTTTGCAACAATTTAATTCAGATTTGGCAAATATAATTGCGAAAGTATAAGTTTAATATCAGAAACATAAATGTATTTAATTATTCAAACGTATTTGAGAATACATCAAATGAAATTCAGAAGAGTTCAAATGCAAATCAGATTAGTGCAATTTTTTGTTGAATAAATTATATATAACATCAGAATATTAACTTTATTAATGCATCAGTAATTATCACTCAGTTTACAAATATTACTTAAACAACTTCAATTAAATAATTACATGTAATGTTTTCTGAATTTCAACTAACAATTTTGAATTACATTTCATGAATCAGAATTACATACATTACATTACAATTCAAGATTTGAATTTCATTTGATATTTTCTCTTTTATGTCATATAAAACTTCTTTTTTTCTGAAATTTAATAAACTCTTTGAGAATTACAACTGAAAACAGAATATTATTGTAATTTTTTATGTTGAAAGTTATAAAACATGGTGTTGATGTCTGAATGTCATCAATAATTGACCTTTTGTTTCATTTTCATCAACTCGTCGTTAGAAAACCCGTCGAAGATTTCTGCTGACGCAGAGAATCACAAAGCATCTCACACAAACTTGGAGATAATTCAGGTATAATTCAATTATAGAATTACGTGACTCAAATCATCATTACATCCGTTGTGTCCGCGGTCTGTGTCTGTCTGCATTTACTCATCTTCTTCTGCTTCTTCAGCCGAGCTGAAAAATTCTTTTTTTACGTATCCAATTCCTCCATTTGTTTCCCTTCTTTTCTTGCTCATCTGGTCGCTTGTTGTTTGTTGTTGTTTGTTCGTTTGTATAAAACTATGAACGTAATCGCAGTTTTGTGCGTTTGACTAATGTCTTTTATTAAAGTGCATTTAAGGTTGGAATTCAATCTGCGCGTTGAAAATTACCAATAATGTACATTTCTTGTTCTTGGATGTCGTCGTTTGTACAAGAAACAGAACAATAGTCAGAGAAACATTTATTTTAAAAGTTTATGTTTGTATTTCTGGAAACTACCATTGAAAATTATCAAGATAAAAAAATTATTTCTCACGTGAATGAAATGAAGAACTTTTATTTAACGTGTGTAAAATAAATTAATTGTTATCATAGTTACAAATATTTAAGGTTTACCAAAAATTGTCATCAAATCTTAATAATTTTTGATGACATTAGATGACAAAAAAATATTGAAACAATTTTGGCTATTTCCATAAAAATTCATATAACTTTTATATTATAATGGATAACTTTAACTATATTTTGGCTTTATTGTTTCTGGGAACTTTTGCGCCAACTTTTTTATGATTTGATAAAATATTGTTTATAACATATGTCTAATATATCATTATAAACATTATTTGTGAATTAAGTAACCGTTCATAATTTTGAATTTCTCACATTCTCACACTTTTTAAAATAATTTTTTATTCTCCTGTTTTGTAATTTTAATTTGGATAATTTTTAATGAATTGTTAAATGCATTTAGTAAAAAATTAATTATATTTTAATTACGTCCATATCTCCAATTGTTAATAACAGGATATAATTTCATTTTCTTTTTCGTGTTTGAAAATTTGAAATTCTAATATTCATGTTCCTCAATTTGTTGAACTCATTTGTAGTTGATTATTAGTGACTTTTATCAAATTAGTAGTTACCAAACTCGACGTCGATTTCCATTCGTACATAATTTCTCCTAATTTCATTCCACTTACTGTTTTAGACACATTAATTCCATTATTTCAGGTTGTACTCGAATCCGCCCAAACGCCCAATTTAATTTCATTTCAATTTATTTCTTTGTGAATGTATCCTGCTTATTTAGCCTTCGTTTTAGTTCTAGTTTTTATTTATGGCATTCGGAAGTCGCTTTTGTTTCAGTATTTCATATAATCCTTGATTATTTAACGCCCACTAAATTACCCGAAAATGTGGTGCTTATTTGTAATGTTATCAGATCCGAACCTACTTTAGGGTAAATACTCATTAGCAATTAGTAATGATTACTAATGAGTAACAATGAGGATTTTGTTTTCTGCATTAATGCACGCGTGGTATAATTGAAAATTACATATGGTAATCATGGTTCTAATTTTCCAGTTTAGATTTATGATGAAATATTATGACATTGATAATTTACTATAAAAATTTCAACATTTCCAATAATTATATATTAGAAAAGCAGAAATATAAATCTGATTTTAAAATTTAAAATTTAAAAAATATCAAATGAATTTCAAATCTATGAAATATAACTCAAAAAAAAACTATTAAATTATTGTAATTTTCACAAAAATACAATAAAACAACATTAGATTAATCTCATATTATTTACCAATTAAAATAACTGAAATCCATATTTTATTTTGTTGTAACAATGCATCAGCAAAAAAATAAACAAAATATATCATTCAAAAACAAAATGAAATCAAATCCTCTTTTATAATCAACTCGTATAAATTAACTTATCAGATAATAAGATCTTTTTTAGTGTAACTTGAACATTACACCAAACATATTCTATTTTATGTAACTACAAAGCGTAACTAGTTAGATAAATAACATACAAGTAATATCATAACATATTTGTACGATTTGGATTTACACGAGTTGTGCAAGAAGTGAAGAGAGAACAAACAACAAATATTAAGTTGCGATTAGGTTACATTAGATTCCATTATACATGATTGTATTCTATTATGATGCATAAAACATGGCTGGATATTATGTTTTATTAGCTAATGTCGTATCATTGTACGCTCCATTCCGAATCTCTTTTCGTTCTGTTTACATGAAATGAATTACATTTTATATAAATTGAGTGAAGGATATACAACAATGACAATCAATAATACATACTGTAATTTGTTACTCCAATTCATATTTCAAATTATCCAAATATTTTGTATATTTTTTCTTTGTTATATTTGATGATATAATGAAGTCTTTATATCACGTGTTTTATAATGAGATTAAGTGCAACAAGATGTATATAACAAGATTTTTTTGAATGTATATTTTAACTTTTCAACTTTCGAGCAAATATATAGGAAGGATCATTAAATGTTAAAAAGTAAATGACTTATTATTCAAACTCATAATTTAATCAAAATAATTATTTTACGAGATCAGATGAATATATGCTATGGTAATAGATAAGAAAAAAATTCGATTATCTTTTATTTGATACATAATATGATTATTTTTATTGCTTGAAAATATTCATAATTGAATTTTGAAAATTTGGTGTTTCTCTTAAATTAATTTAAACAATATGATATTTTGTTTTTAATTACACTAGTGAAAAATTCGAATTTGATGTGTAAAACAAGACTTTACTTGTATGCATATTTTATTTTTTATTTTCAAAGTTCGAGCAAATATTTAGAAAGAATGATTATATTTTAAAAATTTAACGATTTTTTATTCATATTCATTGTTTAATCATAAATAATGATTTTACTACATCTGATGAAAATGTTATATGATTATAGATAAGGAAAAATTCGATTATCTTTCATGTGACACTTTATATAATTATTTTTTTTGCCTGAAAATATTAATAATTGAATTTCGAAAAATTACTATTTTTCTTAATTTAAACAATATTATATTTTGTACGTAATTACACTAGTGAAAGACTCGAATTTGAGATCTTATAACATATAATATACATATATATAAATATATTTATATAAACATATTAATATATTTCAAATTTTCTGCTTCTTTAAAAATTTTCAGAATCGTTAATTTCAATCTTTTTTGACAAATAAAAACCGTTTTCATCTCAAAAATCATGCTGTTTGAATATTTTTTCGTTATAAAAACATCATCGAAATTGTCATTTTATAGCATAGACTAAATTTTCAAATTGATTCTGAAAAAATGTAACTGATTAAAAAATGAATTTGAAAAAAATGAATGCAACTTTGAATTTTCTTCTACTTTGTTAAAATTATAAGTTATAGATTATAACAAATATAAAATTGTCATGACAACCAATAAACAAATATTCAACGTACCCCGTTAATGAATACGATTTGAATAATTAAATAAGAAAGCAATTCTGAAAAATTTATAAGTAGATAAAAGCGCCGTCAAATAAACAAATCATCGTCCGTTGTATTTATCTTATTCGTTTTTCGTCGTTGGTGCGTTGGATTGAAACAATATGTTGTTTGGGCCCCTCGGGCACAGCTGGAGCGCATTGAGCCAATTTCGGTGCGCCCGGGGGGTCCACTTCTTCGGGATCTCCTTCATCATGCACAAGATGCGCCTCCAAAAAACGACGCGAACAATTCAAAGAAGAACCGCGTCGGCCGCAAAGAGAATTAACAGACGTTTTGTCATGTTTATACACAACATTCAACGACTTGGATCTGAAGATCTGGACCTGGATGGTTTAGGTCTTCCATCTTTGTTGTTGCTTTGGGAAACAAGTTTGTAGCACGATTTTTTGATTTTTTGATGGTGGATTTGTAATTAAAAGCAAGCATTTTGTTGAAATGTAATTAAAATGGGAAATATGGAAATTAAGAATATTAAATTCCAATTAAAATTATAATCGGTTTGTTTGATATGAAGAAATAGTCCATCATCATTTTATCATTTCTTGTAGTCGTGTGTTGGCTTGATGTGTTGATGGTGAAAGATAAAAGAGTCTTTAATTGATGATCTTGATGGTCTTCAATTCGTTAATTCATGTATTTATTACACTCGAAATTAATGATGAAATATTAATCATTGTTAATATCTTCATAAATTTCCTATTTGTTTTCTATTATTCTATTAATTAAAAATTATTATCAGATATTAAATTACAATACAAAAAATAGTTGTTATTTTAAGAAAATGTTTGTAATTTGAGATTTTTCAGCTGTTGATGAAAGAGCTTCCGACATTTTCACATGCAAAAAACGTGCAGAATTTTATAATAATAATTGACATGTCTCCTAAGTTGATTATATACTTCTTGGATCATTGATCGATTTTCTTGTCAATCAATGTCATCTTTACATCACTATTAATTTCATTCCAAACACGTTTATACCATTTTAAATATTTTGAATTTCTATATCTCTCTAGAATTCCCATACAAAAGCAAAATCACGAATAAGAAATTTGTAAAATAATGTAATCGATAAAATTGCAAAAAATCCATAAATTAATAAAATTCATTATAAATAAATTCATAAATTAAAAACAAAATAGTTTGTTTATGTTATGAGTATAAATTGATGAAAAACACTCTGTATATATCTATTGTCAAACAGACGAACATAAAAAAATAATTGGTGACAAAATGAGCGGTTTCCTTTCATGTGAACCGAAGACATTTTGTCCATTTTTTTTTAATTTTTTGCAATTTTCTTGCACCTGGACTTTTTGAATGAATTGCAACTAATTTTGAATGATCTTCCAAAATTTAAACCACTTAATTATAGACATAACATACAAATAAAATAAAAATGTCCTTCATTCCATTTGAACAAATAATTTATTTTCTTTGTTTGGAAAATGATATTTAATTTGTAAACACTCCAAAATAAAAAAAACAATAACATTGGACATAATGGATAAATAAATGTAGTATTACTTGTTGAATTACACACAAAACTCTGAAAAATGAGTAATAACAACAAAATCATATTTGAAAGGTCATATTTTTGGATTTATATAAAATTACTTCAAATTTTTTGTTCATTCTTTTTGTAGTTAAACGATAAATTAGACGATATATTCATTGCAAACAAAGAAACAAAGATTGTTTTATGATGGCCACGCTGAATGCACAGTGAATGTTTACAAGATATGCCATTCATGTATAAGTTTTGCAGAGATTTTTATAATAATAAATTCGCAATTACACGCTCAGTGGTGCTATTTATTACTTTTAGTATCAACAAGTTGATTTTGCGAAATGATAATGTAGATTTGTTGATTTAGATTACAATTTTGATAGCAATCACTTGATTTTTGAATTTTATTAAACAAATTAACTTTTAATGGATTTCTGACTATCATTAAAATTTGCAAAAAATATAAATAATAGATCATATTACATACATTTATATAAATTGAAATTTTATAAAGTACCTACTAAATAAACTTACAAATATGTAATTGTTTAAAAATTGAACCTGATTTACATTTTCAAGTTTTAGTTTCTCTTAAATTTTTCATAATTTCCTGACTTTGCATAACATTTTACTGTTTTGAAAATGTTGAAATTCTAATAATTTGAAATATTATGATAATTATAAATGTTCATCTTTGAATTAACCTTAAATTTTCCGAGAAGGATACTAAAGCATTGAAAATTGTTTTTGTATCAATTTAATTCAATAGAAATCAATAAATTATTTGTGTATAATAATTATTCTTTGTGATTTTTCCTTTTTGCATCATTGATCAATCATTTATTACATTACATTATTATAAATTGAAACCAGGATTATCAGTATTTTTCTGACGTTCCTTATTATTGTTATATTCACTATTGTTATTATTAATGCAATCATTTGAATGATTAATTACTTTTCAACACTCAATTCCAATTACACAATTGAATTCGTCATTATTATTTAATCATTATGTAATTATCCTTCTCCAATTGTTATTATTAAATCTACTTAAATTTATATTCTAGTTTCAACAAAATTCACCTTTGATTTTTTATATTATATTATGTATTATATTATAGTACATTTAATATAGAATAGTTTATCAAATTGCAATTACATTAAACTAATGAACGAATTAAGATTAAATTAACAAAAAAAAGTTCAACTATTTTCCAAAAAAATTAGTAGTTTTTCGTACATTCAATTTTCAAATTTGAATACTTGAGAGATTTAAACATATTTAATTTACTAATTAATCAATGAAAATTGTCATAGATTAGAATTTCTGATACATACAAAAAAAATATAGAAAACCTGAAAAAACAATTTGGTTGAAAATGTAAACCTCTCCTTAATAATAAAACCAAAACTAGAATTTTTAAGTCCCATTTTGAAATCTCATGAAATTTTCTTCATCTAGAGAGATTCCAAAAGCTTCGTCTTCTCATTTCATTCATTTTCTTTGCGTTCGGGTTGAACCAGCTTGTCTTGACCGAACGTACAGTTTGAAATCAGAATTATGAAATCCAATTATCGCTAATTACAAGTCTCGGCCATCCGACTCCTACGTCAATCCAGTCTACGACTTTCAGAACGAAAAACAAAGAGCAAAAGAACAAAAATGTGTTTTAATACATACAGACATACAAAGTAAGCTGACTAAATATACAGAGTGTTCCAATAATTATCAACAAAAACTATACATCAAATTATCGACCAATAAAACAACTTATTTATTTTATTACACTAGTGAGAGAAATGAATAGTTTTATTTCACTAAGGACTGAAATCAATGACAACTCATAAAATAAAGTGCTTATTGTTATTGTTTCCAATACTTAAGATGTGATAACCAAAACATAAAATTTGATTTACTAATCGTATTTGATAAAAGATAACATATCAAAAATTATTGCAACATTTTTTAATTTTTTGGTTTTTTGAAATATTCGTCTTGTTTCTTCTGTTTCTAAATTTCTCTCTAATTAGATAAAATATCATTTATCACACGTGTGCAAAATTTCATTACAACCTCAAGAAAATTTTAATTTCTACTAATTTTTCCAATGTTAAATGATTAGTGACATAAAAAGTAATTATTTGAAAGATAATTGAATTATTGGATTGGAAATTTTAGGAATTTTCTTGGAACTCTAGGTATATACAAGCTATAAACTCAATTTATGAATAAATAAGTACGCGTAATGAATGCGCGAGGTGCGCGCGCAAATCAGCGATTCATAAAAAGCAATTACGCTCGTTACTTGTTATTAATAATGATGATCGATTGCGGTTCGATGCGATGGCATCAAGCGTAATAAAATTCATCATCGATTCCCCTATACATTTCCATGTATTTGTTGATTTCTGCCATCATCATGATCCGACATCTTCGAACGAGGAGATTTTCCCTCGCAAAAATTTCCCATCCGTGTTGATTTGCAAAACTTGACTTTTGGAATTTTTGATTTTTCGACAAATCAACTCGACTATCCGGAGATTGGTATGATGTTGTTCAATTTCCCCGGCTTTATTTCTTTTTAGATGAATTCCATGAATGAATAAATGAGGCGAATGGTGATTGCAATTAATTCGCATTTGCGATGACATTGACATCGATTTGCATAATTAAATTAATGCATCGCTCGTATTTATAAGTTGAGACAGTCGATGTATCATAATATTGGTTTGTTTTCTTTTTTGTTTTTTGGAATGAAAGGGAATTTTTAAAATTTCTTGTTTATGTTTAATTTTTTTTTATTGTTTACATTGTATTATAGCTAAATATTAGATACTATTTTTTAAGAATCAAATTATTAAATTATTGAAAATTTGATCATTTATATTTTTGACCAGAGGGTCATCAAATTACATGTTTAAATATTTTGTTTTTTGAAGAAAAATATCATTTTTCAATGATTAAATTGTTACTGATTTGATCAGAAAATAAAAAAAAATCATGGATCTACGTTTTCAATTTGTAAATAGTGTTTTTAGTAACAATTACTGATTAGATTAGAGAATTATTCTTATTTTTTTTTTCAAATATAACTGAATTTAGATATTTTAAGTAATCAGTCTTGAATTATAATTTTTTGATTTTTAAAGGCTAAAATAATATTTTCTGCCTTGAGAAAAGTAATGAATCTAATTGGCATATTATAAACAAATATTTTACTGATAATTTATATAATCTTGAACTTGTTTTATATTTATAAGTTATTTAATTTCAAATACTTAGTCATTATTCAAATCTAGTTATGCAATAATTTATAAAATATATATATAATAAAGCCAAAATTTAATTTTATTTCTTTCAAAAAAATTAATTTACTATAAGAGTATATATTTTCAAGAGTTCAAACTTGCAAAATTGTTACATGGATATCAATATTTGATTGATTTTCACAAATAACCAAAAAAATTAATAAAATTAGCTTAAAATGAATCAGAATTTAATTATAAAATTACTGATAAGAAAATTGTATGTTTTCAAATGATTCATTCATTTGAAAACATACAATTTGAATTGAAATGAAATGAATGTTATAGATTTCAATTACTTCCGACTCTTAAAAAACAAGCAATGAATCAATTGCATCTCTGAATTTTGATATAAACTCATAAACAAAAAAAAACAACAACAATTTAGATTGTTTAGATTACATAACCCCAATCATTGCGATCACCTTACATAATAACAACAAAGCCGCGATGATGAATCCGCTGATTTATGAAAAACTCCGTCGCAATTATCGTCAGCAACGCGGTAATTAAATTATTAATCACTTGCAATTTGCATTAATACTCATTAATTGCATTACACTCGATTCTATGCTGTGGCTTTTGTGTTGCATTCACGAACACTTTTTGCGATTCTCTGATTGTTATTGCTTATCTCTCGTGTAGACCTGTCTTGTTCGTCTTATTTATGCACGTTTTCCGAAGCAATTTGTAATTAATTTGCAATCACATTAATTGCACACTCGGAAAAATCACTTAAACTTTTGATTCTCATTTTTTTTCTTCTCTTTTTCTTCTCTCGGATGCATCACAATGATAAACGCACCTTTGGACTCGTAATTAATTTATTCGCAAATATTATGACTTGCTATTATTACCACACGGATGAATTTAATTAATTTTTATTATGATGACACGTGGAAATTCCCCGAGTCTCCTGATCGGTTATAAATAAATGAACAAAGTCTATGATTTGAATTTTATAATCATTGTATAGTTTGAGATAATTGTTACAGTAATTAATTGTTGATTTTCTGCATTTTCATGTATAAATGTATAAAATTTAACTACTTTGATCGTTCATAGATGACGCTACTTGTATAATATATTAAATTTTCAAATTTTATTAGAATTTTTAAAGATTTTGACTCTGATTTTGAATATTTACGTTGGTCTCATATTATTGTTAACGGCAATTTTATTTGTTGTTGTTGTCAATGTTCTATAAATATATCATTTGTTAGTTTTTCATGTTGATTTCAGATTAATTATTTCCGCCATTGTTTACAATTACGTTAACAATTATTTGAAGCATAAATTATCAAATTATAATGCGGCATAAATGAATGTAAAAGGAAATCCGTTCGAATGTTTCGAGTTTCCTTGTTCGTGGAAAACCAAACAACAAATTAATTCAAAATTATGCGATGTAATTAATTTATTATGAGTGTAATTACGTTATTTATAGACGGATTTTCAACTGAAACTCTTTCTTGAATACTTCATTATTATTTATCACTTCAATTTAAATTATTTCTTTTGTTTTCATATTAATTTAATGCCATCAAATTGTTTAATAATAAGATAAACTGAATCCGAAAATAAACCTATATATAAATCTGACTTAACAATTTTTGCTCTGTAAATTCTTACTTATTGTTTATTATACCATCAAAAACGGAAATAAAAGAAGAACTAAATGACGCAAATCGTAGACGTCATCGCAAACGAAGCGAATACCAAAAATGATATCCAATTACCAATTATCAACGATTTACCTTCTTGTGGCCTCACGATCAATTTGATCCAATATGATGATAGGTATGCGCAAATGATCGATCCAAGAGCGCATCGATTCAACCGTTGAAATAATTCTTTTCCGTGGTGCATTTCGGTTCAAATTTCATAATGCACCATAATCATTCGTTGCCGCTGCGAAAGAATTACTTGTCTCCACATCTTCGTAATCGCTTGCTTATTACGATGCCATAAACTTCTAATTTCGATTATTGCTCGTCGTCGATGGATGGACAACACATCTTCGATTTCTTCGATTTCTTCAATGTGCCATCCACCGAAACCGTATCATTACCGTACGTAAAGTTGTCGATGATGGGATCTCTTCTGTAATTGGTATTTGATATAAGAGAATATAAGAGAGACAAACCATTTTATAAGGATACGAAATGGTTGCTCTTTCTGGAAATTGATTTCTTTGTACTTGATTTGTCAAAATTATTTTAAAATATATTTCTGTTGTTGTAAAATAGTTTAAAATATCTACATATATTTATTATCATTTAGCTATCGAAAAATATCTACAATTTTGCTGATTTATAATTTTTAGGAATATTTAATTTTTAAAGTTAAGTTATATTAAGTGCAATAAAAAGTAATTCATTAATTTCGAATGAAATTCTCTAATTAAATATCAGAATATACCAATTGTATTTCAGATGTAGAAAATGAATTTCAGAAAGTACAAAATATATTGCAGAAACAACTTATATTTCAGAAAAAATCCATAGAATTTCAGATTGAAAAATTAATTGTCAAAAATGGTAAATTTATAATTCAGAAAGTAGCATTTACATTTCTGATATTTTGATTTGTAGTTACGAAAATAAAATTATTTACTTTTATTAAATTTATCCAGAATATATAAGTATAATCATAACAACTAACTTATATTTATATTTTTATTTATATCGAATCTTTAGGACAAATTGAAGGTACACAAATCTTGTGCATCTTTTTTAATTAAAATTCTTGTTTTATTTTTGCCATTTCTACAAGTCTAATAATTTCATTCTGATTTCCAACGATGTTTTCTTAAATACAAAATGGTACAAAATGTTTGTTCTGATTTAATTATGATTAATTTGAAATTTAAATTGTATATTCTGAAATATATTTTACAAATGGCAAATACAATTTGTATTTTCTGAAATACAAGTTACTAATCAGAACTATAAATAACAGATTCTCAAATACATAAGGATAATCTAAAATCCAATTGATAATATATGAACTACATATTGTAGTTTCTCAAATTCATACGACTAAATTGAAATTTAATTTACTTTATTTTAAATGCATTTTATTATTCTTAAATATAATTTATATTTTCTGAAATCTCATATTTGAACTTCAATTGATGTAATCTAAAACACATATCAATAATTAGAATTTCAATTGATATTATCTGATCTACATTTGAAAAAGTTGTAGTTCCTATTATCAGAAATTTGAGACAGTGAATTTTCGGAAGTTTCTTTTGATCCAAACATTTTCCGGCAAAATTGTTCGCAATGGACAGAAAAAGATGATAATTACTAGGTGTTAGATTCGAACTATAATCTATTCATAAAATTCCAAGGAGAAATCAACAAAATTACGAGAAAAAATCTATATCTTCAAGATTCCATAATAAAAAAGACAAAATGACATTTTTGTAAAAAAATTGCAAATCATTCACAGTAATTTTGGTAAATTTTAACTCACCTGAATTCTTGCTTCTGTAAGTCCAATCTTCATTGCTAATTCCTCCCTGAAACAAACAAACCCCAAATTAGCAAATCCCTCCAAAAAGAAAAAAAAACATCTGTTAAAACAACAAAGTCATCGATGAAATTCAAATTCCTCCAATACTTTCAAAAATACCAAACGTCAAAAAAAGAAGCAACCCATCAAGAAATGAAGAGTCTAGACCTAATTTTTCATCAAATGGTTGGTGTCTGCCCAGAAAGGACCACATGCCCGATTAACTAAATTAGATTAGCTGCGTTACTCTTCTTCGGATGGACGCAACTAACTGTCGATGACGACGACCGGCACCGAAGAACATTGTCGGTCTTCGCATGGTGGCAATATACTTCGGTATTTCTGTAGTAGACACACAAGAGATAAGGTGTCGGCCGGGTGCCTCTTGTCTTTGGCTGGTGCATCATCAGCGAAGCATGCGCCATCGCCAACGGTAAAGTGTGCCCCATATAAATCTCGAAGGCACACTTTCGAACCTCTTCGCTCTTCGTCCATTTCGGCCAGGTTATACAAATGGATATTTCTTCATCTGTCGCCTGTTCTTGGAGACATTGTTCGGTGCCGGTGATAATTCGGAATTCCTTTCAGGTATGACACACCTATTAGCGTCGAAAGAGGAGTTGAGGCTTGGAGGATGGTTGGAAGTTGAAAGTAGTAGTCGATAGTAGTTTTGGATTGTAATGTGAGGAATGTGACAATATGATGCGGATGGTGGATGGAATTCCTAAAAGGGTTTAGATGGTTTAGAGGAGTTGGACCTAATTGGAGCTTTATTGGGATTTTAGGAGTGATTAAGTGGTACTTTTTCGTTGGAGGCTGTGTAGGTGGTCTTTGAGTTGATGACCTACCACAAGACAAATTAAGATTTCATGCAACAAAGTAATGCAAAACGGATTTTTCTTGAAATTTCTAAAATTTCATGAATCTATACAATAAGCAAATTCAGTTATAATTAAATTATTTTTTTTTGTGCACAACTTTAATTCTGCAATTTTCAAAGATTTTCTTGTAGATACTCTTTGAATTACTACCAATTTTTTTTTTTAATTCTATTACATTAAATTGTTTTTGGATATTTCTATTGTCGATGTGTAATATTAAAATTAGAACTAATTCAATGAAAATTGAACAAAATCCTATCCAAAAAAATCACCTTCAGAAACATCTTAAATCTTGGCTTTGATAACAGTTACGAAAATATGCATTTCAAAATTAAACCTTAAATTTGTATAATTTAATTTAAATCTTTGAATAGTCTTTATATATATCATAAATAACTCAGAAACAGAATTTAAAATCAATGATAAATCAATAATAATATATCATCTTATTGGATAAAACCATCTTTTAAGTTTTCCTCAAGATTCCTGTGATAAGAATTCCAGAAAGCTGCTTCTTGTTCTAGGGAAAATTGATCAAAATCGAAGCAATTATGAATTCTAAAAATATTTAGAAACTTCAGAATTTGAGAATAAAGATAAAATTTTTCTGAGATGTTTCAAAGTTTCCTTGATTCCGGTCAAATAAAGATTTAATTATGTTATTGTTCATATTTTATGATCCACAATCACTAATAACTTCAATTGTCTAATTTTCAAGAAAATTCTTGTAGATTCTTTAAATTTTAACCAAAAACTTAATTATTTTATTACATTATTTTCTCTTTGAATATTTTTTATTGTCTATCTTCAAGATTATTAGGACTTCTAATTGAATTAAGATTGAACAATGTCTTATACCAAATTCTTGTTCAAGATCATTTCAAATTATAACTTTATTATTTGTTAAAAAGATCTGTAGTTAGACATATAATAATAAAAATTAAATTGAAGAGTTTGATTTGAATCAATGATTAATCTTTAAGAATCCCTGTTTATATCAGAAAGAATTCAATGTATAATTTAAAATCAATGATCAATCAATGATCAATCAATAAATAGTCCTCAAAAATCTGAAGAATCCTTTAATAATGGTTACAGGAAAATATTGCTTCTCTTGGTCAAAATTGATCCAGATCCAAGTCCAAAGACAATTGTGATTTCCAAAAATCAATACAGATGGAATTAATTATAAATTATTATTTCTACAAAAAATAAAGAAGATCCGGTTCGAAAACCTTGTTTAAAATGATCTTAAATATTGATTCAAAAGATCTACAGATATATTTATTTAAAATGTGACCTTAATTGAAATCCTTGACAAAACCTGTTGTTTGAATCATAAATAACCTTTAAAAGTGTTTAAAATCAATAATCAATAAAATCATACCTAAGATATCAATGGATAAAATTCTTTCAATGTCTTCAAAAATCTTAAGAATCCTTTGATCTCGAGTTCCAGAATTCTACTACTTGTAATGTCTAGATTGGAACTCAAGCCCAAATTCTTTTATGGATTCCAGAATATGAATGCAAATATATACATGATAAATTAAACCAAAAAAATCCTTGAAATTTGAAAATTGTAATATGAAACCAATCAAAGTTTATGAATAACTTTTTTTGATCTTACCTTGTAAAAACATCAGGATAATGTGTCCGAGAAAACGCCTTTTCCAATTCTTCAAGTTGATAACTCGTGAATGTGGTACGATAACGACGCTGTTTCCGCTTCGGCGCAAAATCGTCCTGTTCAGGATCACTTCCATCACTGCCGTCAGCGCCACCTGGCATCGGACGCGGTTCCATAACGGCCGGATTCGGGACGATCTCTTCGGATACTCCCATTATGTCGGGATTGCTTTCTGACCTCACTGATGGTTCTGAAAAAAAAAACAAAATTTAGTCTCCAATCAAAACAACCCATACAACAGAATATTTCATTAACAACATTTGAAAAAGAAATTCAAACTTCTGTTTGTTGCCCACCAATTTTACCAATGGTTCCAGAAAATTTGGTAATAATTCAATTTTGATTTATTTTAATTGATTTTCCCACTAGATGGCTGCACCATGTAATAAATTAACTTGATTTCCAAAAATTAATTTTCTTAAAGTACCCAATATTTTGTTACCCAAAAAAACAACAAAAATCATCATTTTTCATCGCATAATTGACAAAAATACATGTTTTTTGTTCTTGTTATTTGTTTTTGATTGAATAGCAAAAAAGCCAACATTAGTCAAAAAATCAAATAAAATGTATACGTGCTGTAATTACCATGTCATTAAATATGAGTTAAAAGCACAAATGTTTCAAAATTAAGTTGTACTTTTGTGTCCATCCGTTCGTTCCTTCATACATGATGTTATTTTTTTGTTGTTGGTTTGTCTATCCATGGGCAATTACATCTATCGTGAGCGTGAAATTAATTTTTAATTACATCTCTGTGTCCGAAAGTTCCCCTCGAGCAAATAACCGTTCTTTTTATATGCATTACATATCAAAACAATAGATATTTAGTCAAAATACAACGTGTAATCAACATTTAGGTTAATAATATTTTATTTGGAAAAAAAAGAAATTTCTGATTATCAGGAATTGCGATATTTATTAATAATACAAAATATGTATGTAATTACAAACTGTGATTCATTTGATGGAAAGTTAGATTATAATATATTATTTGTTATTTGGGTTGCATAGAATTTACATTTCCTTATATGTACTTTATTTTCAGTGTTTCCAATAATTAATTTCATTGCTTATTCTGTTGGTTATACAACTTAAGAAAGTTTGGTTAGAAAAGTTTTAATGACATGTGATTAGTGAATCTTAATGTGTATTTAAACGTTCATCACGTGTACATTTAATGACAATCCTTATGACATTAAACATTTCTTGTCCCCTTTTTGTTGTTTTCTTTCTTTTCTTTTTAGTTTCATAAAATCTAACAAAGAAAAGTTACAATGAAATAATTATTTTCAGTGGCATTTTCTTGTGTTTTTCTTATCACTATCAGTGGATCAGTTCAAAACTTGAAGGATGTTTAATATGTCATTATTGACATGGTTATAATTTCGTTTATGTCCACCATATTGGATTTACAAAACGCCATCTATTGTCATTCAAATTCAACTACATAAAAATAATTTTGAATTTATTTCTCATAAAAAAAATAATTTAATAATAAAGTTTTAAGTTTTCTTTTATATCATAATAGAAAGTCAATTATTTAATAATAAATATTAAACCTCAAACACGTTCCATTTTAATTTTATTTCATTGGTTACAACATAAGAACAAAATCATTGACATAATTTATTAGCAATTTATTAAAACAGCAATGCAATAAATTGCGAGGAGATAAACAAAGTAATTAATTTCCATGTGGAACGCCTCTCAGCATTCGATTTGAACGCGTGTTGCCTAATTAAAAACGCTGAAAATAATTATTATTAATGAGACACCTTCCAAATGAGACCTGATTGGATTTATCCGCCGAAATTGATCGATAGATCGATATCTCAATCGCGTTTACAGATTGTAAGTATGCGTAATAAGTTGTTGTTGTTCTTATTATTATTATTACTGGAGCGGAATACGGAATATGAAAGCGAGCTAATTATGTCAATTGTCGCCATCCTTAATTTTCAGGACGGAGTATGCAGGATATTGATATAATTTTAATCATTCACCAATCGTAACATACTTTTAAGTTGCATCGACTACAAAATGAGTTATTAACCGTTGATTATAATTGCGTTGTAAATTCATTTGACATTAAACGTATGTGGATTTATTCTAATGACGTTTAATTTATATGAAGGTATAGTCGATGGAATTTCTAGGTAATTGGATTTTCTCTAGGTTTAATTGACCGGAAATCGGGTTTTTAATTAAATTTTCTATTTAATTGTTTCAATAGTGCAGTGTAAAATTTCCTTTTTCTTCAATAACTATCACGTTTTAAATTATTGTTTATTGATTGTTATAAAAGAAGACTGTTCAATTTTTTCAACCCTTAATTAACTTTCAGTTTAAACAAATAGATGTCGCTACTTTTTTAAACAATGTTGACAAAAGTTACTAAATTAGTTTCTGAAGGGAAACTTTAAAATTTTATTGAAAAACATAAGTTTTTTTCGAATTTGTTTCATATACTATTTAAATAGTAATAAAAAATAATTGGTAATTAATACATTCATAATAATTAATAACATTCTTTTCAATATATAGATAGTTAGATTTCATTTTTAAAACAATGATTTTAATAAAAATACTTTTCCATGAAAATCCAACGAAATCAATTTATTTTTGTATTCAAATTGTAGAATTTTTTTATTATTAAATATTATTTATATTAAAGGATAACTATCGATTTTTTCAACCCTAAATTAACTTTCTTCATACAAAAATAGAGGACGCTACTTTTCTTAAAGAAATAATGTTTACAAAAATTAACAACAAATTAGTTTCTTAAGTAAAACTTCAAAATGTAAATAAATACATATTGCTGTTGAAATTTGTTGCAAATACCTTTTAAATAAAATTAAAGAATAGTTGATTAGTTTAAATAAAAGCATCAACTTCCCTTTCAAATTTTTTTCAGATTTATAAACCAATAAATGTTTACTATTCTGTAAAAATCAGAAATATTTCAATTTATCTATACATTTCTTAAAAAACTATCATAATTTTATATTATTAAATATTAAATAATATAACAGAAAATTATCCTAGGATTTCAACCCTAAATTAACTTCAATTATTCATCAATAGAGGGTGTTACTTTTTTTGAAAAATAATTTTTAATCAAATTAACCGAAACAAAATTAATAACTTAAAAAAATACAAATTGAAAATAGATTTCAATTATTATTAATTACCGTTTATATAAATATTAACCCAACTTTCAGGAAATTTAATTACAGTAAAGATAGAATATTACAAGTTAAATAATAGTTTATTCTATTTTTCTATAAATAAAAAATATGCAAAAAAACATGAACACTTAAACCAAAGCAATAAATATAAAAATATTGATATTTAACTTCTCGACTAGAATACCAGATTGTTTATAGAACTTTCTTGGGTGATGATGTTGTAAACACGTTTTAATAGTTAATACGCAAATCTAATTAATATTGCAACAATTATTATCGGCTCATTCTCCACTACAACTATTATGCGGCTTGGTAGCAGCCGATGTTTATGTGTTTATAAATAACACGTGAATGATTAAAGCATATTAATAGGTTTCTCATTAATCGAAGTAATTATCAATTAATTACAATCGAAAGTGTTCACTTCGTTTCGATACTAATACTTATAAGCACACTAAACTTAAACAACTAATCGACTGATTGGTCTGCAAGATCGATAGATCGACAATAACACGATTTCTAATTAACTTTTTAATTGATTTTCTATGAGTTGCGATTGCGGTAAAAACGGTTTTATTGTAATTAAATTGATTTTATACTTTGAGATTAATTAAATTCAGAAAACTATAAAATAACATTCAAATCACTATGAATTCTGTTTAATTTGTTAGAACTTTAAATGATTTAAATAATTTAAAGGTTAGATCATAATAAATAAAAATCAATAACAAATAATCGATAATAATTAGTTTCAAACAAAATTATTTCGAATTAGATCAAATAAAATTTTCATTTAAACAAGTTAATTTACTTTCATGAAGTAAGTTTGACATAATTAACGAAAATGCAAAAAAAATGTTCAAAATAAATTTTGATATTTTAAAAAATAATTCATGTCATCATCGTGTTAAAAACATTCAAGAAGAATTATGAATATTCTACTGAATAATTAAAATTGTATTTTTGCACGTGCAAAAAGCTGCACTTTTCTCTGCAAGTACGAAAAAGAAAGAATCTAAAGAGTTATGATGACGAAAAGCAGGTGAACATAAAACGAGTTCTCTTCGTTGATGAACTCGACTACTTTTTATGACTTTTTATGTGTTTTTGCCAATTTATACAATTTATACACTGGGTGATTTTTTTGTTTTTGAAATTTTTTGAACGTGGTGTAATTATTATATTGTAGGCAACTGATTTTACACTAGATACATTTTTTCACATATCCAATATTTTTTAAATAATTTTAATTAAAATCATAAGAAATTATATCTGTAATTAAATTGTCCGCTCATTTTCTTAGTTTTTCATAAAACAAATTAATTACAAATTAAATTTTCCATTTAATTTAATAGTTTAGAAGATTTTCATTCATTATTTAGTTCATGAATTTCTGTTTTTGATTTTCAACAAGATAATTATGTGAATTCATTTCAAAAGTAAAAAAAATCAGAATTTCAAAAAGAAAAATGAGAAAAATGAAAAATAAATTTGACAAAAATAAAACAAAGAAATAAATTTGATTTACACCCAAATAAAACTGAAAAAAAAATAAAATGAAAAAATCCTTCCTGTAATTAGACTTTCAATACATTCATAATTACTATTTTCATATAAAAATTACGTTAATTACACAGCAAAATTAACAATCAACTAACAATACGGTGAGGTACTTGAAGTCATTGAAAACTTAATTTGAGAATTTTAATTTATTAATCCTGATGCACTCTCATTATTATTATTATTATTATTATACATATATGTAACTATATGCTGGCCATAAAGTTTATAACATCTGAAGCATCATACCATAAAAATTAGTTTTTGCATTGAAAATGAATGGATCATTCCGTTGAATGAATATTCGCACAGTTTTATACTTTTTATAACTTTTACAGCCCACAACTTCCTACAATAAAAATTCTTTTTCGAACTCGTCTATCTGGTAAAAGAAGAATAACGTACCAAGTACCATGTAGTATATTGGCTGCATTCGTTTGGTTACCAACGTGTTCTTCGTTGGGTGCACCAGTTGAAAAACTATTATATAAAACATAATGAGCATCATGCGCGTAATTATAATTTAATTTGCAGATAAGATCTTAATGCTGATGTGTCGGATGTCGGTCGGTTGGTCGCTCGTTCGTTCGTTCGTTCGTTCGTTGTTGGCTTTGTTGCTTTCATATATTTCATTTTCCATTCATGGACATGAGCATTAACCACACTACAGATTACAATACAAGAAGTACTTGTGCGTACAATGTTATAGACATAATGTCCTATAATGTTCATATTTTGTTTTGTGTTGTTGTTTTGTTTTTTTCTTTTTTTCGTAGTTTAATTAAATGTTGATTCAATCGTTCACTTCCAGAGAGTTGGCCATGAAAATTGGAATCATAGATGTCAAGAATCATGAATATCATAGATTCAAAGTATTTGAAGATAAATCTTTTAGAAAAATTAATTTTTAATGACTTTTTCTCGTTTTCCCTTTCATTTTTTCATGATGCTTCTAAAACTAATTAATACTATCAGGAAAAATGGTTTATAAGATCATAAGTAAATGTTTATGTTACTAGAAAAGTTTGCTTCCTGAAATATTCAGAAAGCCAAGATCCAAAATTCAAAATTGTTATAATAATTTTATTTAAATTTCAAAAGAAGTTAAGTTAATGAATGTTAAGTTTTTTGAATATCGTGGATTCAAAGTATTAGAAGAAAAATCTTTTAGAAAAATTCATGTTTAATGACATTTTCTCTTATTTTATTTCATTTTTTTCATGTTGATTCTACGATTAATTAAAATTCTGGAATTTTTCCTTATTTATAATGGCATGAATTGATGATTATTTATGTTACTGGATAAAAGTTCAAAAACAATAATTTCTGATGTGTCAAATTAAACCTATATATCATCAAAATTGTATTTTCTTTTGCATTTCATGGTTCGATATTTAACAAATTTTATATATTTGTAACTATAGTAACAAGCAGATTATTTCGAGAAATATCTGTTATCTATTTAATCACTAGTAAAATAAAAAGTATTCATTTCTCACCTGTAAAATAAATTCCTAGGTTTACTTTGATTGTGAATAAAATTAAATTTATTTCTATGAGAATCTTATTGAAAATTTAAAAGTTATTAAAAAAATGCATTAATCCATTTCAAGTCAAATATAACCAAAGAATTTTTCTCACTTGTGAAATAAAGTACTTCATTTATTTTGTTGGTTTGTGAAAGTTGGAATAGTTTGTAGCATATTTATTATATGTTAAAAATTATTAAAATTATTTCCAAAATGAAAAATTATCACCATGAAGGATCAATTGCTATTTGGCAATTAAAACTTTTTTAACAAGTGAAATAAAAGCAATCAAATTCTTCCATTGCTGAAATAAAATACCATTTTATAACTTCCAAACCTACCATACAAGTTGAAGACTTATTTAAAATATAATTAAACGATTAAATTTTGTTGTTAAACATTAGAAAGGGTTTGATTACCAAAAATAGTTGGGTTCTGAATAGTAATGAGCATAAACATTTTACCTTATTAAAGAAGATTAGGCAAAGTATTGCAAAAAGCTGCAAAATCCATTTTTTTTCAACAATTTCTGATGTGATATGTCATTTGTCAATCAAATGTCATCAAATTTTAATTTGAATGGTTATGATTGACAATCCTTTGTAACTATAGTAACTAGGACTTTACTTCAATTATTATCCATATGTTCAAAAATTCTTACAACAATTTCTGATGTAATATGACATGTGTCAACTGTCATCAAACTGTGATTTAACTTTATGTTAAATGTTATAATCATATTAAACAATACTTTATTTCATGGGTTATCCATACGTTCCAATATTGTTACTACAGTTTCTAATGTCAAATGTGTCAAGTCAAATATCATAAGTGACATGTCAAATGTCATAAATAAAGGAATATCGAATTTTATAGTTGTTTCCATGCATTCTTCCTGAAATAAAATTATTAAGGAAACTTCCAAAATGAAAATATGTCACCACGAAAAATTTATTGCAAATGTGCAATTTTTGTCAACTACTTAACTGTAAACCGATTTTAACCGATTTCGCAAACAATGATTTCTTCATTAGCATTCCGACGTGCGCTACCGCCTTACAACGTGTCTTATTAGTTGTAGCACTCTGCAAGAACAGCACTTCTCGCTTTATAAATGAGGAAACCACCGGCGCCATTTTCCGTCCCATTTCAATTCGGCGCGGTTCGAAACACTCAATTGCACCTCGGCACGTATGGGGAACTCATTAGCGGCGTTTTGTCAATTTGCCATCGCTTGCGCACAAGTGAAGCGATTAGGCCGCAGAATACTACAAGCTACAAACTAATATACAGCTAAATACACATCCGTATTCCGCGAGATAATCACATAATTACGGTGCTCCCCGTCGGCCATTATGACCGCCATCCAGCGACATTAGGCTCATTAGAAACAATCAGCGCCCGATGGAAAACTTGAAAGCGGCGTCAAATTTGTGGGAAAATCGCATTTTTACACGGATTTGCGCTGAAGATGTTCACATATTGCACAATTTTCACTTTTTCGCTTGCAAAAACTCGTAAATACTACTATAAACGAATGTTTGTATTGTCATTTTTTAATTTATTAATTTTTTAATGACTATAATTCCGTAAACATTCAATAGATGGCGTAACTATCACTAGTCTTAATATTTCCTAATTATTTAATTTTATTTTATCACTGATTACTTTTATATAATACAAATAGGAAATATGATAAAAACAAACATATTTAATAATATAATGAAAAAGAAAACAAATGAACAATACCTGTTTTATTATCTTTAATTTTTTTGACAGTTGTTTGACAGCTGTCAACAAAACATTCAATTAATACATTAACAATTCAGAAAAGAACTTCAAATAAACATCCAGTATATAAATATGAACAGTTATTAAATATTTTTTTGCCGCATGGAAAACGAGAAGAAAATGTTTGATCTTAATTATACCATAATTATATTTATCTGCGTTGCGTTTGTCATTCAGTCAGCAGTCGGGCTTCTTCCAAGGAAGTGCCTTCCTTCTCGTTGTATTTTTTACAACCTTCTGACTTCTTTGTCGTTGTTGACGTTGTCCCTCCAGTATTTCTTGACAACTCCGTATGTGTGCACTGCTAATGACATGTAATTCCTGCTCAATTACCATCGCCCTAATACATTTCAACAGATATCTTACATCTTCAACAAATGATCCATTCTTTTCCAACTGTCAAAGTTGTCAAAATTTATTTTAACGTTTGAAGTGCAGCAACCATCATTACATCTTGCATTAGTTTAATTAGTTCAATGTGATTATCCAGGTATGAGTGTATACATTTGGGGCGCCATTTTGAAAAACAAAAAGTAAAACATTTCGGCTGCATGGCAGTGACATCAAGTAACACTCTCGAAGAGTTTTTTTTCGTAATGCCTGCCGGCAAAATGTTAAACAGCTACTGGCATTACACATTTTCTTCGTGGCTCGTCAGCGGCCACTTTTTGCCGTGCGTTTCTCGGTAGCCGAACAAAAAATAAACAACGCGTATGACATGCAACAAGTTCGAGGTCTAACAATCTTATTAACCATACATACATACGAAAAAATTACTTCTTGAACGAGTCTAAGAGTGTTTCTCATCATTACGCCAAGTTTAATCACTTCAATAATATCAATAGCATGCTGAACTAATCACTTGAGATAAATTTTGTTTTTAATTATTGTAAAAATTAGAAAATGAAATTTATTATAGGCAACTTTCTATGCACAACATCCCAGAAAATTTTAACCAATGCAAATTAAATATAATTACGTAATTAATTTAATGTAATTATTTATTATAAATATATATAAGTTGTAATTTTAATTTGTTTTCTAGATACAAAAGAAAATGGGTGTTAATATTTGTAGTTTGGTATTTCAATGCTATAATGTTGATATTTTAAATTAACTATATTTTTTTATATCTAAAAACACTAAAGCTATATAAATAATCAATTATTCATATTTTAAAGTAATATTACAATGTAATTAATAAAGAAATTATAGGCAACCCCATAATCAGAACTCCCGTGCAGATAGTACCCAAACAACTCGTTGGTGGCAGCACCGCTGCGATTTCGTCGCCAAATGAACGAACGAAGTTGCACCCCTGATATACTCTCTGTATGTGCTACGGTGTTCAACGGACGTCTTGGATCTGTGAGATTTTCAGTGAATTTCAGTGAATAGTGGTGCAATATAATAAGAAATCAGCGGATTGTAATCTTTAAAGCTGGTAAGTACCAAAGAATGAAATATACATCCGAATTATCACCGTCAAATTTCCATTTTAGTGCAATCAGCGGTGCTCGTTTGGAGGTTATGCGCAAGTGCCGGTCGTTCATATGGGAATCATACGGGAATCATATTTTGTAAGTACCAAAATGCAAATGCATCAAATACGCTTTTACTCCGCTCGTACCGAATTGCTATACCCTCATAGCTGGTTGTTCCCTGCTTCGTCGCCTCGTAGATTCGCTTTTGTGTGGTCAATACAATAGGAATAATTCGATGAACATTTTAGCTATCTGAAACATGCCATTGCTTGTACACTGATTAAGCCGTCAGCAAGCGGCTGGCACAATTCGCAGATTGCGTGCGTTCTTTCGGCCGGCGTGCAGCAGCGCAGCGCGACGAATTAATTGGATTTTCCGTGGATTAATTCAATAAAAACTAAAGACGTATTGTTAGATGCAATGCGTATGATGGAATTGTACGCCTCGACGGCGGATCGCTGCGAATGCGGCGTGTGCAATCCGATGGCATCCAAATCGCCGTGTTATTACATGCAGCCTCGTACCGGGAAAAATCCGTGGCGTGCCCGATTATGGCCTGCCAGCTTCCGACCGAGTCGGACGGACGAACGGCTGCACATTGCGAGAAGAGGGACAAACGTGTGCGAGGCAACGGCAGATAAATAAAGTCATAATTCCGAGCATAACAATGCGCGGATGACATTCGCATGCTGCACGTGAAGGGGCAAAAACGGCGAGCGATACGGGGAAGCGTGCAGCTCAATGCGATTGGGAATTGTCATCAGACGATGAACAAATTGGCTGACAATCGTGGCGAAATATTGCGCGGATTGAAATGTTCGTTTCGCATGATATGCAAGCAAGCAGCAAGAAACTGCAAAGATTGTGGAAGCTTCCGATGAAACGCTATGTTTTTATCGAGCATTTATGTCTATTATTGTTCTGGGAATTTGCTTCAATGATGGTTTTCTTACTCAGTTCTAATATGACATTTTGTACGGCTTGAAATCTTCAGGGTAGATTATTACAGTCGGATGTTTGACCAAAATTATTGTTAGATATGCTAATGCATGTATACATTGTTTCAATTTCAATATCTTGAAAACCAGAAGAGTTATGAAAAAAATGTAAAGGAAATTTAGATTCAGAATTTAATTAGCATACTTATTGTCCAATCAGATTTGCAAAATATTTTTTGGTTTTTGAAATAATTCTGTAAATCTATGGACATGTTTGAAAATACTCATCACTTTGAGTAAAATAATTCTAAAACTTTACTCTAAATTTACTTTTAGTCTTAAATTTGTAATTAGAAGTTATAGATGATAAGTTATTGACTTTCCAACCTTGGGTAGTTTCAAAAATGTCTCTGAATTTAAAGATTTTGCTAATCATTTACATTTAGTACAAAAATTGTCGTCACATTTTTTATAACTCTTCTGTTTTTAGGATTTTCATAGAGGAATCAGTTAACATCAAGACAATCTGTATATAATTCGATTACGAACGCAGCATGTCAATGCACAGAATGCATGAAACGCAATGCTTGCATCGCTTAAATAACGCATTATTATATTAATTACACAGCGGCATTATTCGTGCTGCGTTTTTGCATCGATATTCGCCGAACGTTTTGCATCGATGCCACATACCGCTAATAAGACAGGTGCCTTCGGCGACAATTCCACTCGGCTAATTGCAGCCGGCATTTTCGGCGCTCATTATCAACGCTGGAGCTGCGCGGTGCGAAAAAATCACTGCAACAATACACAGCGACAAGACAGACGGGCGGAATTCCTGCACACAAGCATCGAGTGTCACTGGGGCATAAATGCATTGATTGTCTGCCTCTTTGACTACTCATTCGACGACTCGTTTTCATGCCCGGATGCGAAGGAATGCGCGAACACAATCAGCGCTGGCACAGCTCGTAAAATTAATGCGAAATTAATTGTCTCGTTCGGCGCGCCAGCTTCTGACATTGTGCCCTTTTTTCACACCAAACTCGCTGTGGGAACATCATCATCAACCATTGACTGGTTTTTGTATCGCATCGCTCTTTGTGTCATTTTAAGCGCCGCCGAATTAGCCGAAAATTTTGGCGATTTCCCCAACGAATGTTTGTATTTAGCAAACGTCTGCGGCTTGTTTATATCTGGAGCACGTGTCCGGTGCAAATAAAGCGTGCAATTGTAGCAACAATTTGGGGTAATCGAATGATTTGAAAAAGTATATTGGGATGGCAAAAACGAATAGGTTGCATGTGCAATGGTAATAAACGTAATTGAACTACTGATCGATAATAGACGGCTAATAAGCTTTCTGGATTTGATGGGCTGGGTAAATGGTGCATGAAATTCAAACGGAAGGGTGCCAACCATCGTTTTTATCGTTTTTTCCTCAACGAATGTCGCATGATATCAGCCAATATCATCAAACAATGATGGAACAATGAGTTACTAGACAATTTAATTTTTTGTCCTCGCTTTTAATCACCGAACAAAAGCAGCAAGCTTTCTTCCTTCAACAACCACTGAGGTTTTTTTTTCAAAGCAGTACTCTCTACTTCCGGTTTGTTTTTACTTTAATTACATTTTACAGCTCAATATCCCGGCTATACATATAATAATTTATTCAAATGCGTATCAAGTCATCAAGCGCCGTCAACGTTCTACAGATGCTCTTGATACACTTACAATTTGTAATTAAATTATTATGGCATTAGAAAACGTTATTAGTTCGAGCAAAACGGCGAAAAAATGCTCTGCGACTCTCCGAGTGCGGAAACTCAATTCATTCATAATTAGCGTGCGAGTGTAATAAAATGAAGGCTTAAAATTAAAATCGTGTAATAAAATGTTCGGTCGGTGCTCGTTTTTCGACATCGTAATCGCGTTTAATAGGGGGCAGTGGTTAATTACACAAAAAGCGGGTAATTTGTTACAAGATGGTCAAGTTCGTTTCTGTAAACGATTGCTTACGGCGAAATACATCCGTCTAGGATAATATTAAGTAAGTCATTAATTGGGGACATTGCTTAATTACGAGTCGTCGATTAATTATGTATATTAATGTTAAATTAGTAATAATTTATGCTAAAATCATCATTGCAACAATTTCATATTCCAGCATGAAACAGTTCATATGATTGCCGATGGTGGCGTTGGTGTTCCTCGAACAGCTGATTTCTGAAAATTTAATTTATAGTTGATTTTTTTATTTTATCGTATTTTCAAATCATTTACAATTTCATGAAATTCATTTTCACATAATATTTTGTTTTTTTATTTAAGGAGAAAATGTAATTTATTGATTGATTTCATATTATTTAGGGTACCCGAACATTGGGGTATTCAACGATAGGGGTCGCTAGTTGTTAGATTTAATCTCGTGCAGATTTCCATGTCGGTAACCAATGCAACCGTCATTCTATGAGTCATAACCTCATTTTCAGTACTCCAGTTGTGATGTGATTGAGTGAATGATTAAGTAGTTTTGTGATTAAATTAGGCGCATAGAACAAAAGTGATCCACTCTTCAGGTTGATTTCATTGGGTACGTAATGCCAGTCGTAGATTTGACCCCCATATAACGAAATTTCCTTCTTGCAGTAAGTTCATGTATGCATACACATTTGGTATAACAGCGAGCACTCAATGCAATGGTACGCAATATGACAAGACTGTCGAACACAATTGGAGTCATAAAACGCGCAAAGTAATTGTCGGATAGAGTACGTACGTAACGTAGGTGAACAATTAAGTGCGTTTTGCTCGCATTTGCATTCGCATTCGTTGCCGAACATCGAGTAGGTAGACCGGCCGGACGGAAGTCGCATATCATTTGCACTTTTGCCGCACATCCACGTACCCCGGCAGCAAGCAACAACATGCGCACAACATTCGACGAGTCATCCGGTTGCGTCGTTCCTGCGCAAAAACAACATGTGCTCGTTGTCGGCGTGCAGGCAAAGGAAAGACAGGAAAACAACGACGTGGATGAGGTTGCGCAAGGCGAAAGAACAAGACGAAGAAGACACCTTGGTCACACACTGGCCATTTACTTTGGTCTTTACACACGTGCATACGACATAAATTAACTTACAACTTGACAAGAGTGGTAAGAGTTCGCTTACTGCGCATTTATCTACACGAGTAAGTTACAAGATAATTTCGAATAACGGTGCCATACAAGAAGCTCTATTTTACTCGAAATTAGCCCCCAGAGATAGAGATCGTTGCAACAAGCAGTAAAAAGCATGGGTGTTCTCATGTACATGACGGTTTGGTTGCCTAGGATGAAACTTCATAATTGTATGAAAATAAGTTCAAGGGGGCGGTTGGGAATTCTTGGGAATTCCGCACAATTGCAATAATAAATTTTGTAACTGTAGATGGCTAATTAATAGCTTGTGGCTACCGAATAAGTGCTGGACGCAATGCATCGTAATTGTCTGTCGGCCAGTCTCCAGTCCAACTAATTTGCAGTCGAAATTCCTGCGAAATATTTAACGCACGCATTTACCTGGTACGACCGACGGCACACAGGATGTTTCACAAGCATTTGGTTTCTTACAATTATGTAGACGTCCAGCCATCTCGCATTGAGAGTATGAGATGGCTTTTGTGGACGCACCTTGTAATTGCGCGCGCGGCAAAACAATTAATGCATAGACGTGAATATAATATGAGTGCGTTGGGCGCAGCGTTGAAATCGTAATTGCAAGCTATGAATTTTCGCCGTAACGATTATCCCTCACCGCGCGCGCGCGCGCGGTCTTCTAATTGCTCCGCGCCGTATTAATTGTGCGCGCTCATTGTAATTACTAATTGCGATCGGCATTTCGTTTCGAAGAGTCAGAGCTGCCTGGATTTCGTTTCGCACACTGTGATTTTTTTGCGTTGGTTGGTGATGATGTGAAGATGATTTCTGATAGATATGTAGAACACAGTAGGTTGTGGAAATTTGCATATGCGTAATTGCATTTATTTGAGTTATTGTGGTTTTTTTGAATTTTTATTCCTTTTTGGATTTGTAATATGTCATTAGAAGTATTTCAGTTTTTTGGAACTGGGTATCAAGAAGAAATATTTGGCTGATGGTTTATATATTTTATTTTGGGTGTTAGGGTTGTAAAGATATTGATTATGATTTTGATTGAGAAATGAAATTATTATTGCAAGTGCATCAGAAATTTGATCAAAACATTTGGTATATGGAAATTTATTGTCCATATTTTTAAAATTTTAAAATTCCATTAAATTAATTCCCATTTTAATTAGAGAATATTGGATGAAATATAAAAAAAAATCAAGTAAGGATTTAAAGTATTTATTAATTTTGCAACATTAGCTTTTTCAGTTACAATTTAGAAAGTATCACTTATATTTCAAAATTCAAATTTGTTAAATTAATTTGAGAAAGTATCGAATTATTTTCAAAATTCTTGAATTGCAATATTTGAAAATGAAAATGGCTCTTTAAAGAATTGCTGAATAATGATATCAATTAGTTTTCCAATTATTAAGAAAAAAACTGATGATTAACTCATATTTTCTGGGAAAATTATGTGATTTTAGGTGGTCTCTTCAATTAATTACTTATTACCAATTATTTAGATTTAAAAACATTCATTTGAATCATTAGATGACATTTGTTTTATTTCTATTAAATTTTCATTGAGAAAAAAAAAATAATGAAATTGCATCAGTAAATTGGAAAAAATGTAGCTTTCAAAATTATTTTGTGGTTTCTGAATTATTCCTTCAACTTATTCGAAGATTCAAGAAACATATCTCGAAAACTTAATGTTGAGCTTTTGGAAAATTCGTAACTTTTAGATCTGGGCTATACCATTTATTTTTTAGTTTAAATAATAGACAAAAAAATATCGTTAAAGTTATTTAAAATTCGGACAAAAAATCGTTTATCTTCACTATCATTCTCCACTAAATTTTTGGTACTCCTCGAATTTCCAAGATCTGAAATTTACAAACATTTGAAACACTAAGATTTATCTTACTGGAAGAGTTGGTAAATGTTTCACGAAACCAAGAAGTCCCAAATTAAAATTACAATTCCTGATTTGATATCTGATGACAATTAGCAGTAAATTATTAAATTTCGTATGATTTGTCACATCTTCGCAATGTTTGACAACATTTAAGAATTTGAAAGTATCCATAGTAACAATCACTTTATTTCACGAATTCTCATTCAATTTAATCACAAGTGAAATAAAATTTGTCATTTCTATAACTTATGCATTAAAATTATTACTTGTGACAAATATTTAATTTAAGTCTCAAGCAAATCACAAAAAATCTAACATGACATCTTTGATAATACAAGAGAAAACGAATGATTTAATGATTTGAATGTGAAAAACAAAAATTTGCAATTTAAAAGAAATTTATGCCATATATAATTGTTAATTAATTGTGACCATATTTGAATGTATGCAATTATGCATGTAATCCGTACGCAATTATGCCTCTAGATAAGCCCACAAACACGCAGACCTTCGTGTAATTAAACTTATCAGACGTGATTTAATTTCTTGGACGATAGGCGCGATAAGAAAAATGACAGTTTCAAGCATTCATTCCGTTAATTTTCGATTAATATACGCGAATGTCATAGCGACAAAGTCACCACTGGCGGAAATATACTATATACGAATCTACATTCAGTGCTAATCCGATGGGATTAATTTATCATTTAATTACATACTCTACTTTAAAACTGCATTGGTTGATATGTTTAGCATTTCTGTGTTGTAACAAATGAATGTTGAGAGCGAAGTGTTAAACACTCTGTATATTTGCACATAGAAGTGCAATAAATAATTTCTGCAGTCGCGAGATTTGCGCGGAAAGCGAATATCGATCGATCGATCGGATTCCTGAGAGAAGTACGCTATTAAAATAGAAACAGTTAGTTAAGTAATTAACTCGAACGTGCGTACAACATACAAGAAAACACACATATAAACATTCAAACATATACACATACATATAAGATACAAACACATGGAAACGTGTGGAACGAATTCGCAATATGAAATCGGTTAATAAATCATACGCGCGTAACGAGGGAATAATCATCATCAAGAGTCAGTGGAAGGAAAAACGGACGCATTTACATTTTCAATTAAAATTTATACGACATGTTTTCCGCACACATCATTTTGCAATCATCCTGTATGATATCACTTGATGTGCGACATTCTAATTGAGGTAATGCATCAACATCTTGAGATGAGGTTGAGGAAGTTGCATTTTATTGATACAATTTTGCAAATTTCTGCACTTAATTTTTGCTAGTGAGAAAATTTTGATTGAAATTTTAAATTGAAAAATGATTTTAGTTGGAAAAATCACCTCGACCAAACAATCAATTGCAAATCAACATCTTGAAATGATGTTGAGGAAGTTGCATTTTCTTGATACAATTTTGCAAATTTTTGCACTTAATTTTTGATGGTGAGAAAAATTTGATTGAAATTTTAAATTGAAAAATGATTTTCATTTGAAAAATCACCTCGTCCAAACAATCAATTACAAAAGACAATTAACTCGACCATCAATTTGTCACGCGTTTTGTTTCGTTTGAGAAATTTATCATTACATAATTGCGGTTCAATCGGAAATCCAATTACAATTACAATTACGCTTTAATTACGAATTAATAACACGTTCGCGTTACGTAAGTGCATTCCGCATCTATCGGAGATGGCTCGAAGAAACGACGAATGCTTCGTTTGCAACAATTCCATCCATGATTCGAGATCGAGATTGTTATAATTATTTACGGCGAAATTAATTCAGTGCTGACCGCACGAGTCGAAACAATCGGTTTCAATTAGAGAGGCAATTTGGAATTAATAAGTTTTTGGCACTCACCAAATCGAATGTTCATTGTAGATGTAATTAAATAAATTATTAACCGTATAGAATAGAACGGAATCGATGGATTTATAAAGAGAGATGCATATAATGTAATTGTTATTATGAGTAGACTGAAAATGCTTCAAAGTTGATTTTATAAGCTTTGCAAAACAATTAATCCAGGTTTGAATTGGCAAATATTCTAAATATCTACAAATATCTAAGTATTTGCAAATTTACTGATTTCAAATTTTTCATGTATAGATTTTTTTCTGTGGAATTTGGATTTCCTTAAATTACTTCCTCATTGTTTTTTAATACCTAAATCTTCATAAACAAACTAAAATATTTTAGTATTTTTTTTTTACTTTTGTATGTTCAGCTATAGTATGAAATCGTTGATAGGAAAAATGATAAAATCCATTTGTTAGCAGCGTTAGTTTACATACAGAGAATGGTTGATGATTGGAAAAGTGTGGTAACTTGGATGATTAATGAGTAAATCAAGAGAATTGAAATTGATCAAGGCCGTCTCGCATAATTATGCATCTCTCTACGTTGGCGATCAACGACGTAATTTGATTTCAACGAAAATGTATTGCGAATGATGTGTGTGTTTGTCACTTCTCTTTGTGATTGTGAGCAACCAGATCGAATTGAATTAATTGATATTTTGGTGTCGATCGATGATATGGCGGTTATTGGCTTTTTGTTTATGTGCATTTGTAATTGACGCTAATTTAATACCTTTCAAGGTTATTAAAGAAAATAAGATACTTTGTTGTTGGTAAAATGGACAGCTTAAAATTGAACACACAAAGTTGTGATCGTTTGTGTTAATTATCAATCTAAAAAGTGAATTTGAGGATACTTTTTGCATTTATTGATAGGTGCTATCGATAATTCCGGATATAGGACTGTTTGTTATAATTATCAGAAATGATATTTAATTTTATAGAAATGGAATGAAATGGAAAATTTCATATTAAGGAATTATACAAATTTTTTTTTGTTTTTAATCGATATTTCGTTTTTCTAATTTTCTGATTGGTTTTTTAATGATCAATAACTTTAATAGTAATTGTTCAAAAAAAAAATTGTATCTGAAAATGAAAATACATAGCTGGTTAAAGAATTGTTAAATAATGGGATCAATTTTCCAATTAAGTTAAAATTGGTAATTAATTAATTTTTTCGGACAGAATTACAAGATTTTGGGTTTAGTTCATTAGGGTATAAATTATTTTGATTTTAAAACGTAAAATCCCATTTATTATTATCATATTTTCTTAGTTCATATTTATAGGAATTTTATACATTTTATACAAAATCGAATGTTGATTTTTCAAAAATTTTAATGTTTATTGATCATTGAGTTTAAAATCTAATTAATTCTCCAAAAATTGTCAAAGAATAGTTACAAAAATTATAAATTTCATATTATTTTTAATGAAGATATACAATTATACTTGAAACACAGAGCAAAAATATTTTTAGTGGAACAAAATGAAAATAAAAAAAAACAGGGTTTTGGTGTCATCTTGCAAAAATAGCAGGAAAATTTCTCCAATTTGAAATTTCTGGTCATTAAATTTTCTAATTACTGTTGTCTCTGTAATTTTTCTGATTCAACACTTGACATTTTTTTCGGGATGTGAAATATTTTGAAAAATCGTTATTTTCAAAGAAGCAATTAGTCATTGACAAAAATTACCGAATTTTCGAAAATTTCTTCTTTGAGTATAGCAAAAATATGACATGAAAAATAATTTTTCATATCTTATCTTTTGTTATTTCAAGACCGAATTTTACTTCTTTATTTTTAACTGATTAGAAATATTCAATTCTTATTTATAAAATCAAATCATAAGTAACTTCCGATTTAATTAAATATTTTTCCAGCTCCAATAAAACAATAAAGTTAAATTAATTTTTTATGTAATCATCACTTGATTTCAAGATATCGAAGAAGATATTTTTTCAATTTTATGCAAAACTCGCCAATTGCAGAAAAAGTCAAAAATAACTGATTGAATTCGACCTCAATAAACAATATTTTTTTAAATAAAATTACAACTATTACTTAAATCTTTGATGACTTGAAATATTATAAGAGATTTTTAATGAAATGAAGAAATTATCTCATAATTATAATGACTCACTACAACTACATTTACAAAATCATTACTTTGCAAAATAATTCGATTAAGAACAACGTCTACGCCAATCACCATCATTTACCATCACATAAATCGTATCGAATTAATATCGCCTCGAATTCGGTTCTTACCTAATAACACTCTTACCGTTCAATTTACTGCACCTCAACGATTAATAACGAACGCCTAAACGTCAAAACCCAAACGCCATTTTTCGAAACCCAATTTGAGCATAGACTTCACTCGCACATTCGCATATCATATATTGTTATATTGCTGGTTTTCGTTGTTGGCTTTGTATAGTTTAACATTCGCCGGTCGCTAATTGATTTCGCGAATATCGCAACCGCAACTGTCCGCAACGCCCAATTTCTGATAAACTTAATTTATTTCTTTGCCCATTTCATACGCATTATACATATACTATACATACATATAAATATAATACATGTGTATATTCAGAATGAGAATGTGCAACGATAAAGTGCTACAGATTCAATTTGCGTGGCGATATTGGCGTAATGTGTCTTGCGAATTTCGCAACTTTTGCAGAGATACAACAACCGGACGGCGCATACTCAATCGCTTAATCATGCAACACGTTCGTAATGAGTGCCTCATTCTCATTTCGGGTTACCTGGAATTAGTTATCACTCATGATTCTTTGAATTGATTATTATACTCTGATAGAATTTGCGCAATATTCATTTTATCTCGTTTTTTCCCAGTTTTTTGTTGTTTAGAAATTAATTAACTTCAATTATCGTTGAATTTAAGTTTTAGACATCGTGATCACATTACATTTGTAATGCTAAGTGGCAAAGTACGTTATTCATTCAAGCAAAACACATTAATTAGTTTAATTTTCCTTCTATCTTATAAATTATTTGCAATGATCCATACGAGATGGCGTTACTTTCAACTTTTTCTAAATTTATTCTGTTTCGTTGTATTATATTTCGTTGTTTTTTATATATATAAGAAAATTTGATGTATTGAAGGAAATGTAATTTTTCCAAGCATAACCCAGCAACTTTTTCACTCTTCTGTGGTTTCCGCAGACCCGTACGTCCTGTTTGATCCGACCAAATGGTTCTTGCGGTCGTGGATGATGATGTAAGATCATATTAAGAGAGCGCGCGTGCTGGATTTATCAGCAGAAATCCATTAAACCCGTTGATCGTCTCATAATGTGATGTCTTTCAAGAAATCTCTTTTAGTATACATAAGAAGTTGTAATTTTGTTGTTGTTTCATTCTAATGTATATGTTTATGCGTAAAATTTGCAAATTCTACGCTTTCAAATTTACATTTTATTGTGTCTAATGGATGTCAAATTGATAAGATATCAGTCAAAAATATTTGTGTCATTTCCGATTCACAATTCGCTGATTCATATTATAAGGATCAAACATTAATTTCAAATGTTATGTTTGAAAATAGGAAATCCTTTAAAAATATATTTTAATTTCTAATTCTCAAACATTTTTCCTAATTTGTTGATTCATTTTATAATTATCAAAAAAGATATTTCATTTTGAAGGAATGGAATGAACTAGAAAATTTTATGATATGGAATCTCTCAAAAATATTTTTGTTTTTGGTCCATCAATTTTCATAATTTGCCGATTGATATTATCAAGATATCAAAGATATTTTTAAAGTTATAAACATGCTTTACATAAAATTGAAAAGTTATCAAAAAATTTTCTACAAATTATTTTGTAATTTTCAATTTTTTATCAAAAATGATATTTAATTCCAAAGGTTTTGTTTGATTTTTTTCAGTATCGAAACGGCTTTTTAATTATAAGAAATTTTCCAAAAATTTGTTGTCATTTTCTTTGCCAATTTCTTTCTTAACTTGCAAATTCTTATTATAATGAACAAAACCTTAAAATTTTAAAAAAGGAAAATGAATTCATAAGAAATCTTTCAAAAAATATTTTACCATTTTAGAGTTATATTTTCTTTCTTATTTTAAAGATTTTTTCTGCGATTATCAAAAATGATGTTTTATTTTTAAAGTTTTCCGAATTAAAAAAATGTGCTAAAAATTATTTTGTCAATTTCGACTCGTAAATATATTTTCTAATTTGCAGATTATATTGTAATCAATGCACAATGTAATCAAATAATCTTCAATATCAAAGGTTATTTTTGACTACATTGCAAATAAAATTTCCAAATTTTTTTGCCATTCTCGATTGGTAAACTTTCTTTTCCAATTCGCAAATTCATATGGTAATGATGAAAAATGATATTTAATTTTAAAAGTTACTTTTGAGTATGCTTCACATAAAAATGAAAAAAAAAAATATTTTGCAATTTATAATACTCATACTTTTTTTCTTATTTTGAATATTCATATTGCAATTATTAACAATGATGTTTTATTTTAAAACTGATTTTTGAATATACACTGAATAGAAATGGAAAGTTTAATGATAAGAAATCTTATAAAAAATATTTTTGCCATTTTCGATTCGTAATCTCTCCTTTTTCTAATTTCCTGATTCATAGTAAAATAATCAGAAATAATATTTCATTTTAAAGATTAAGATTATATTTGATTTCGATTTGAAATGGAAAATTGTCCCTCTTGAATCTTTTCATATCCTTAATTCAAGCATACTTGGAACAAATTAATATGTAATTTATTTATTGTTAATTGGAAGCTAAAATCATGCAATTTATTATGCCTACTACGTAGCATGTTGGCAGAAAAAGCAATGATAACGTTATCATAAATATGTAATACCTCTCATCATCATCGCTGCATTGCGCACTCAATTGTGGAATCATTAACGAAGACGACGGTAATAGCGGTGCAATCATGAGTAATATCGCAATTAAATTGATTTGAGCTCGAGCTATTCATTTCGATATGAATTCATAAATGTCTCAGCGATATATCGGGCCCGTATTAGCATTCATGAAGGAAATTATATCAAGTACCAGCGAGAGGAAATTGAATTAATATCCTGCATTCGGATGGGTGCACGCAGCAAACACGTCTGTAATTTGCCATTAATGATGATATGCAAGGAATTTTTACATTTCGTGTATAATTCCCCTTCCTTAACCTTTTTTTCTTTTTTCCTTCGTTTCTTCCTATCTTCTTTTCATTTTTGTTATCTTTTATTTTCTCATTTTGTTTTTCTTTTTTGTTTTTTTTTTAATTTTTAATTTTTTTTTAATTTTTTTGATTAATTTTGTTTCCATTTTTTCGATTAATTTTGTTTTCTTTTTTTTTCAATGAATTTTGTTTTTTTTTTCTCGATGAATTTTTTTCTTTATTTTCCATTATTTTTCTTTAATTCTTTTTTGCATTGATTGTTTCTGAGTGTTGTAGACATAACGCAACCAATTCGTAATAAATCCGGATTTATTATAGAGTATATGGAGGCATTTATTTGCCTGTTGGTCGCGCTTTCAGTTTCGAAAAGCGTCTGAACATTCGCTGCAGTCGTGGAAAAAATGTCGAAGAGCGGTCAATGTTTTGAACCCTCGGATGGTTTCATCCTTTCGTTCGGTCGGGCTTCTTGCGCGCGGTCAGTCAGTCGGTCGGTTGCACTTAAATTTATCTAAAAACAACTAATGGAGTCTTTATCATTCGACCGTCGACGACGACGACGACGACGGCCACGACGACGAAGACGACGTCGTCTTCAGCATTGTCGTCGTGGATGTCGCGTGGTTGTTGGGCTTGTCTCTTGTCGCCGCATGCTGCAACCATGTTCTCGCCCCTCGTCGTTTAATTCGATGGATATTTTGACGATTTATGATCGTGTTTTCTGTGTGTTATTGTCGATTCTTTTTTAATCAGAGTTAGGCTCGAAATTTGTTCCCCATTGCTGCATTATTTGTCCAAAAAGTTCTGTCTTGATTTTAACTTCATGGAAGTGAAATTTTGAAATTTCAGATTTTGTCTTCGTTGTTGCTTGGTAAAAGTCAAAAATCGACCCAGGTACTGTCATGACATGTCCAAAAAGTTATGTTTTAGAAATGTAATCATGAAAGTCCTTGGGAATGATATTTTGCAAAATTTGATAATTTCTTTGTGTAATTTTTGGTTCTGTTGGTAATATCCATGATATTGTGATGTTTAATATCAAAATTCAGTAAAATGAAATTTTTTATTTGTTTATGTCTGAGAAATTATAAAATTGTTTGTTATATTTTGTCTTTTCTTGTTCCAGATACCAAGGAACAATAAGTGAGTGTAGTGGTGAACTTTCTGGAGATTCAAGAAGCTGAGACATCAGAAAACTTCCTTAAAAAGGTAGGATTCAAATATTAATATAAAAATAATAATTTTAAAAAATATCTGCAAGTTATATAAAACTCAGAGAAAGGAACCATACAATTTTACAAAAAGATTCAAATAAATTTTGCCTCTGAGAAAATTATGTATTTGGAATGTTCCAAATTGAGTATCTTGTAAAAGACTTATCTTGTTAAAAATGTTTGTCTTTTAGAAAATTGGTTTCAAAGAAATCAAAGATTCGTATCTAATTTTCTATCCAGGATATTTAGAATCTATGATATAATTTATGGAAAAGTTACTATATTTGTTATAACAAATAATTTGCAATATTGCAATACAGTCAAGAAATCATAATTGATTTGGATCGCAATTTGAAATCAAATTTAATCAAATAATTGTGAAAAGTTATAACAAAAGGTTAGGAATTTTAAAACAAAAAATGACCATTCACACAATTGCCAATTTGTTCTAAGAACATCAGATGTATTTCTTGCATACAACATTTGCAAAACTAATAACCTTGTCCAAGAAATTTGACTCCTACAAAATAATTAATTGGTTTCAAAGAAATTAAAGAATCATTATTAATTTTCTGTCCAGAATATTCTAAAATCTAAAATTTGAAATTATATTGCAAATGTGTTACTTATTCGACTTTGTTTTGAACAAATTGTTTGAAAGACCTCTGAACAAATTTCATTTGTTACGACACAAAAATTGCAATTTTGCAATATAAATAATAAATGCATATTTGATCTTAATTTTGATGGCAAATTCAATCCATTCTTTTGTAACAAAGAATTTTTGGAATAACGAAACTTAAAATTTAACTAAAGGAATTTGCAATTTTCAAACAAATTCATCTCTTACAAATAATATTTGCAAAACTAATAACTATACAGGAAATTAGGTACGTTAATTATCTCTTGCTAAAGATATCTGTTTAATAGAAAATTGATTTCAAAGAAATCAAAAATCTATTACTGATGGTAATTTCTATATATGTCTTTCTATTTATCTTATTGGTCAAAAAGCGACCAATTTTCAAAGATGAGGAAACTTGAAATTTAATTAAATAATCGTGGAACAAAAGGGATTTGCAAGGATTTGCAATTTGCAACCAAAAAAATGATTGTATCCACTTAATTAGCAATCTGCCCTAAGAAATTGGTATGCATCTCTTCTTGTAAACAACATCTGCAAAACTAATGACTATACACCTTGAAGCTGAAATTGATAATTCTGCACAGCCATGGCAATCGAATCGATTGCAAATTTTCGTTTGTAAACGAAAGGCGCAGAAAAGCTCATAAATCACACCTACGATGATTAGTTGGTTGGTTTGCTGCAATTCTGCAACAACTACAGAAACAAACTGCATGCACAATGTGCAACCATCAATCGTCCTTCTATCTATTCCGCGCAAAAGTTATTATAACTTATTATTAATTGGTAAATGCTGCCTCGCGAACGAAACGATTCTAGTTTGATTTGATGCCAGCCAATTAACAAACGTAGTAAATTTCAACAATGTGACAATCAATAAATAATATATTTCTAATAAATAACGTTCGCAATTAGATATGGTGTATAAATGTTAAGGGAGTAACTAGCTCCCAATTTTAATTATTTATCTTTATCTTCTGAAATGAAATATTGCATTTTTAAAAATTCTGAAGTTTTCTTTGAAATTTGAAAAATGTTATTTATTAAAGCTATAAACTAAAAATTTGCTTATTGACGAATATTTCATCAATTTGGAATTTTAGAAGTAATAAATTTTATAAATTAGATCAACACTTTCATAACAAAAATCGATTAACTAACGAAATAACTGAAATTGTCCATAGCCTTAAAAATACAGTTATTATTATTATTATTAACTGAAATTATTCACAAAATATAAACCAGAACTCAAATTTGATTTGCAATCATAAAATGTTGAAATTCAATTCCGTATTAGGTAATTTTTTATTGATTTATGTAAATAACTTAAAAATTAATTTTTGAAAAATTTTAATTGGAATTTCATAACTTTAGAAAACGTTGCAATTTTTTACCCAAAACATCTATAAATCAAATATCATCTGCAATTAAAAACCAGTCACAAAACTAAATATAACTCGAGAAGAAATAAAAAAAATCATCATAAAATCATAAAAATTAATTAAATTGTAAACGTTGAAAATTTTTATATTTTTAATGCAAATTTGAATAATACATAACTAATTGTAATTATAAGTACAAATCCCATGCATCTCTTAGAAAAGGCTTCACTTACTCATACTCATACTCAGTACATTGTTTATTTTATCACTTAATATCCACTCATTTATTAATTATTGTTTCCTATTAATTTATTTATTAGGCGTGCATTTCTGCTGCACGCCGCTTGTGGAAACCTCTACTTCGTTAGAGCCTTCGTACGAACGAGCTGCATATAAAAGTTGGCGTTCAGCTGGCAATAAAATCAGTAATTTATTATTAATTTGCATGCTAAATAACTATTTACAATTAATTCGCATCGCGTCCGTCCTGTGTATCTTGTTTGCTTATCCACTCGACACATACGCCTCGATATGATGCTATACTCGGCTCAAAATTGCTGAGGATTATACGATACAATGAGTTTAAATAATCTTGATTATCGTGCTGTCGATTAGATTGCTCATGGAGAAAAAAAAAAGTAACGTATGAAAATTATCATTTGCATTCAGTGAAAAGGATCACTTTATTTCTTCTGTAAAATATTTTCTATGTTTGTAAAAGGGATTGAAAAATTGAATATTATTCACTAGTGAAATAAAAGAAGTACTTTATTTCACATGTGAAATAATCAATAGCTTTTATCTTACATGTGATTGAGATAGACAACTCGAAAAATAAATCTTTTAAAAATTAATATTTTATATGAGTTGAAAGATAATTTTAATTATATTAAAGTTTGTTTTCGAATATAATTTTTTATTATTATATTTACACTTCTTTCGATAGAAATCCAGAAAGTAAAAAATGCAATTTGATTAGTAAATTGTAATTAAACGAACATTTCATTTAAAAATATGAAACATTTCTTTATTCTGAAATTTAATTAATGATTTTCGAATTTCAACTGAAAAACTTCTTTTTTTTTGATAGTAAATTACAAGAATATGATAATTTTTAATTTTAATTACAATTAAAAATTCAATTCTCTTATTTAAACATGAATCAAATTAATTTAAAAAAAAATTGTAATTCATCTCAAATTCAATTTTTTGTCATCCAACCACACAAATTTTCCAAGCCATAAGTTATGAATGCCTATAAATCAGATTCGATAGATAGATGAGCATTCATAATTTATTACGATGCACACTTTTATTTACATTATCAATTAGCATTTATTATGAGGCGCTTCGTTTGTATACCTTGTTTGAAAAAAAGTGAGGTGATCATTTTTCTACCTGTAGGTACACATGTTAGAAAAGATTACTAACTAACCGCTATTATACACGATCACCCATGGATGCCCTAATATTGAATCCAAAATTAAAATATTAATAAGGCTGGGCGCCCTGCACACATACAATGAAACAACAAAAGAAAACAAAAAGAAAAGAAAAAAGAAAAAGTGCGTTGGAGTGTTGTATTGAGGTGGTTTCGATGATGATGATGATGATGATGAGATGATGAGGACCTCACCTCATCAAATTTATACATCACACAAAATAAGGAAGATTCATGCGAGCAGTTCAAACAAAATTAAATTCATTCATAGAGAGAATGGTGCGCGTTAATCTTTTTACGAGTTGTGTATTATTTATTCATAGAAAAATCGTGTCTCATAAATATTCATAGTATATATTCATAGGCGTTATTATACGTTTGGGCATTAACAGTGCGTTTATTTGATCATATATTTGGAGGGATTCATTTTAAGCAACTTGTTTCATAAAATATGTTTTATATAATCATTGATTTTTACGATTTTTTGTTTTTGTTGAATATTTAACAATTGATAATAAGAGTTTTGATAATTAAATCTATCAAAACGAAAATTTTTGTAGATCATTTTTTTAAGATTCAAAAATTGTTTGAAATTGCAACACATGCAAATGTTTTATATTAGTTCACTTGATCTAAAAATATAATATTTTTTGATTTAAAAGAATTGATTGATTGGTTATTTGGTAATCTGCTTTGCTTTGTGAAAAGACCATTGGAGGAGAATGTTCATATATTTTTTTAATGTATTCAAAATGTCTTTTTGTTATATTGAAGTTATATGAAAAGCAACAACGTAATTTTCGTAATTCCAATGAAAAAAACACAAATAGCAATTTTCTATGTTAGAAATTTATCAATTCAAAGAAAATTCCAAATTAACATTTTTTATTTTTTTGGTATTTAACAATTTCTTGAAGTTTCAAATTATTTAAACATCCCATACAGACTTTTTCTACTTTAAGTTCCTTTAAAGTTTGTTACAAGAAATAATCATTTTCATTTTTTTGTCATCTTTTGATGAAATTTTATTATTTTGTAAAAATTTCAAGTAATGAATCCACAATTAATTAAAATTATTAGTAGAAATATCCGAATTCAAGAAAAACTAATCTATTCACATATTTCAAAAAAGATATTTAAATACGATAACTTTTATAATTTTTTCTTAATTTGAACTTTTAATTTTACAATAATAACTTTTCTATCAAAGGTATTTTCCCATGTTTTGAAAAATATCTGACTATTATATCGTTCATTATTTCCATTCTGTTATTAAAGCTTTGATTTTCTAATATTTTTATATGAAAATACCAAAGAATTTTATGATTAATATTCCATAATAAATTGTTTAATATAAAATTTAAGATAAAATGTTGCCAATACATTCAATTGCACTTAAAATCAGCAATTAACAAATCCGACGGATCGAACAAAATTGCACAATTTCATGATGAGTTTTTGAATCGATAAAGCTTCATTCGATAAATAAATTTACCAATAAATTTAGAAATTTTTGACAAATGAATAAACCAATGACGCTTACCCAGCTCAGCAAATTTTCTGATGGAACTCGACAGGCTTCAAAATGAAATCACAAAACACCGCACATGCGCATGAAATTTGCTGTCTTGAAAATTTTCCAGAATTTTTACACTTGTTGACTAATTTTTTGCACAGTAATTTTTATCACATTAAGTGGACGACACTGTCATCAAATTGAAAATGTTATCACTTAGTTTATAACTTGAAATTTCCCCTGTCAAATCTTCAGTTTACAATTTCCAAGTTCTCAGTTTTCAGTTGCAAGTTTTCTGTTTTCAATGTTTTCACTATATCAGTTTCACATTCTCAGTTCCAAATTCAGTTACAAATTTTCAGTTATCGATTCACAATAAACAAATGGAAATTCAATTCAATCGATCCGTTTTTGTTTCAATTTTTGCGTGCAAATTTCCACTCAATCATTGATGAACTATCCAGATCTACTTTACGACTTTTTACCAATCGTACCAATCTGCGCGCCGAATTGAGCTCTCTACACACTCGCTTGACCTGAGCACACACGAACCGAATTGCAATAAATAAATTCGTATATGAGACGCGCGACGATTTGTTGTTCGTCGGCACGTTCCGCAATAAAATATCGTATCGCGCCCGCACACAACACGTCCTGTAGGCAGCAGAGGTAGGAGAAACGCGAGAGTGCGCATACACCTCGTCGACGACGACGACGACGACAGGTAAACGCACAGGTGGAACGTGAAGAACGGACGAGAAGCGCCTGCAGGTCGACGCCGAACTGTTTCTCTCTCGGTTCGCGGCGCGCCACGAGCACCCATCTACCTGAATTATGACCCGATCCCGCCAATCCGTACGGGAGTCGCGGGTCCGGCCTTCTTCCGCGCGATTGTCGTACCTGCCGCATCGCGTCCGCCAATCGGCGTGCGATGGCGTGGCTCATTAACCTGTTCGTGGGCATGAATTAATGGCCAACGGTGAATGTTGTGTCTTCCCCCGCGAACGAGCCGAGCTGGCGTTGCGTGGGTTGTGTGGGTTCGAACGGTGAGCCGGATGTGGGCGCTTTCGGGGGAGGAAATTACCTGAGGGTTTTGAGGTTGGGTTTGCGATGGGTTGTGAGTTGAAGAGGTCTTCATTTGGGTTTTCAAGGGTTTTGCTCAGTTTTTCGTAATTGAATTCATTTGCAAGTATTTTCGTTTGACATGATCAGTTTTTGATGATCTGTCGGAAGGAAATTTTGTATTTTCTAGTTTTGACAGGAAATGTTAAGATTTTTGAAATTTTGAAATCGTAGTCAGTATTCGTTGCAATTAGATTTTTTATTTTAGTTTTCTTTTAGACCTGAATAGAAGAATGTTTAAAAATGTATTTGTTTTCAACGGTTAATTCCTTTTTAATATAGTTGTGAAAAATTATATAAATCTCCCCTTATATTAAACCTGGTATAATAAATTAACTGAACTTTCCAACTAACGAATGTTTATCAGAAACATGAAATATTTATTTTTTTTTGCTGTTTAAAGTTTTTTTTGAAAAATATTAATTGGAAACGAAATGGTAGCCTAAAACTTCTGATATATCAAAAATATATATTTTAATATGCGCCTAGCTTTTACAACATAAAAATGTAATTATTTATACGAAAATATTGAAATAATCTACCGATTTTGAACATAAAACTCCAGCTTGTTGAAATTGAGCAAAAATATGATTTCCTTTAATTTGAAGAATAATTATAAGTATTTATCATTACCTGACTTATAATAAAAATCGTTCAATAATTTCAAAATGAATATATCATCAATATTTGCAAGAAAACAAATTATAAATCAAACCTATGAAGGTCCGAATTATTTGAAAAACAATTTTTATAAACTACTACCAGTTGCACAAAGGTAAAGAACAACAAATCCAGAAAAGTTTTTATAGTTTTTCTAAAATAAACTTTCTTCTAAATTATAATTTCCATTTTATTAAAAAAATACACAAAGCAAACAATTTAAACATATTATTTATAACAGATTTCAATCCCTGATAACATATAGAAAACAGAAAAGTATATTTCAAATCATATTATTGCAAATTTTTCCAATAAATTAATCATTGGTTATAAATATGTAATAAAAAATTAACAGTAGATGAATAGAGTTATGAAACAAAAGATGCTCTAATTATTAATTGATATCATAAATATTATGATATTTTTGAATCTAAAAGATTCAGAAGTAACTTCTTTTACCATTATTTTTTTTTTTATTTTATATGGGTGTAAGGAAATGTTTTGTGACATTTTCCTGCCTTAATGTTTGATAAAAACCTGCACCCTAACAAAGGCCCATAACAAAGCATTTTTATTACATTTTTTATTATCAGCAACATCGAACGAATTACTACGATTAAATAACCATTGTTGGTCTCTTTTAATTTTAATGTTTTGTTTTAAAACGGTTTCAAAGTGTTAACATTCTACAAGTACCAATCTGCTACTTTACCGTTCTAAATATTTGTTCTTGAATATAATCCCTGCTGTCATTATCAATACAGTAATTCTGGCATAACTTAAATTACATTATCATCTACCAATGATGGTTCTGTCATCGCAGCCATCACCTTTATTGTCGCTTCGCTTTGTTGTTTTTATGTTTGAGCCATTGTTCTTTTTTATCATTCGATGAGGTATTGTTTTAAAATATTTAATTTTATGTCCTTTTTGTCTTGGTTTCTTTGCAAAGAACATAAGTTCAAATTTGAAACATTTTTCTTTGTAATTTAAACTGTAATATATCATTGGCTGAAAATTATACTTGTCTGTTTATATTCAAAATAATATTCAATTTTCATTTTTAGAAAAAAAAAATGCATAAATTGCTATAAATGTAACTAATAGGAGCAAAAAAGACATGAGTTTTTGATTGAATTTTTTTAATAACTCAAAATTGTTATTTGCAAAACCACTGAATTACTCCATATTTTTTCATTTGATTACTTATTTAATAATAAATAATTACCAACGACCACATCAAATATTTACAATGACTACACATTTAATTATTCTTCCATTGAGCAGAAATTTTAATGCGTGATATTACTATGCATTCTTCCTGATAATAAATAGTAAGGATGGTTAATCACACGTTGGTACAATGACAACAACACTGTCATTATTGTTGAATGCAGATATTATAACTGATGCAATATAATAATGGCGGACGTTATTTTGCTAGTTTGTTCATTCACAGAAAGAGAAAGCTTATTTATGTGTAGATATAAACAATTGTTGATATTTTTGTTTAATATTTAAAATATCATGATGAGGTTTGGTTAATTCCAGTCACGATAGCAATTTAATTTAACAAGTTTTTAGGATTTATTCATTGAATAATGGTTAAATAATTCAATATGAATTAATATTATACAAATTTAACAATTAGAATTATTATTAACTTCTTAACTATACATCATTTTAGATGAATTAGTTTCCATTGAATAGAAATTTTATTGCGAAATTTGATTTTAAAATTGTTCTAGAATTTAAGTTGCCTTTTATAAATATCTATATATATTCTTTTAAATTAGCAATTGCAAAAATCAGAGATATTTTAATCATTAGTTAATTTGAAATTTTTGTTTGGAGTTAATAAATAAAAAACAGAAAATAGATAATTAGATATAAAATAAATATAAAAATCTAATTTTTATCTTTAAAATAATATGTTTAAAAACCATTCTTGCTTAAATTTCGTTAAAATCGAAGGAATTTTAACAATTTTACTGATTTTCAATTAAATATAAATCGTAATACATATTTTTTGGAGAATATGGTATTTTCGAAACAGAAAATTACAAAAATCATACATTTCTATAATTAACTAATTCGTAATATAACTGATGACAATTCAGCAACAGAAATATAGTCCTGATGATCAAATTGTTGATTTTTGCTGTATGTTTTTGAAATTACAAATGTGAAAAGACGAAAATTTGAAATGGAATGAAAATATAAATTTTTGATTTCTTAAGTATCAAATTCATTTCAGTTCATATTTTTCTATGACACAACAAACAAAATTTTAAATTTTCATAATGGCATACTGTTTTCCTAATTACAAGTTCCAAAAATCATGAACTAATCAGGAACGTAGATAATTAAAATTTACCTCCAACAAAAATAACAAAATTAGAAAACGAATAGAAGTATAAACATAATTTTTTAATGATGAGGTAATTTCTCCACCTATGAAACCAAATCCTGCGTCATTGGCCTGAAATATTCGATTTGTTCGACAGCAAAACCGCCAAGTGTAGTATGCAAAACATGCAAAAAATCCAACTAATGAGTACCAACATGCGTCCATACTTTTCTTCCTTACATTTGTTCGACAGGCAGCAAACTATTTTTCAATAGGTACCCTATCAATTACGTACGTGCCTATATATTGGTAATTAACTTACAAGAGTACGAACAGCTTAAAACTATTTTAATAACATGACAAACAAACAAGCCACCGTTAGCTGCGTCAACCTTACAGTTTATGACTCGAGCAATTATAATACATTTAGATAAGAACTATCTTTGCTGCCAGCTATGTAGTTAGTGTGACGATAAGTGTGTTGGAAAGTCTGATATAATCGTATTGTTTTATATGTTGCTTCCATTTTGGTTCGTGATAGGATGTGGGGAAAGCAATTGATGAAGTTAATTGGAATGGGTGAATGCATCCCACCTCTTTGAGTATAACAACAATATATCCATTTTTTGAATAGTTTAAAAACGTGCTAGGAATCTATTTGATTAAACTTTTTGTTATACATTTGAAGATAATTTTTATTTTTAGTGAGATTTTTCTATCAACACTTTTGATTTATTATTATTTGATAATATTAGAAAACAAGTTGAGTTTAAATCTAATATTATATAATATATTGTATTTTCATTTCGATGTAATATGTTAATTATATTACTCACCAAAAGAAAATATTATTAATATTTCACTAGTGACTTCACTAGTAACTATGTGTCTAAAATATGAGGCAACTCGTGAAGTAAATTATTCTAGTTACTATGGTTATAAATATGTTAATTTTCCAAATCAAACAAAGTTTACTCATGAAATTTTACATCAGGTAAATTTTTGATTTTTGGGTTCGTGAAATATGGCACCAATTCGTTTCTAGTAAGTTAAAATGTCGTTTATAACACGTGTCTAAATACCACCAGTTTATAAAATGAAATTTATGTATCACTCATTTTGAACTTTTTTGATTTTTTCCAAAGATATAGTTTTTTTTAAATGATATAAAATTTATTATGGAAACTAGAAAAATGAAATGTACAAATATAAAACTTGCCTCCAATAAATATTTTGGATTCACAGAAATTCCAAACAAAGAATCTTTAATTATCGTGCTTGGTAATTTAGTTTATTTGAGGGTCACTGCACAAAGTTTAGTGTTGATAGCATGCATCAAATAAGTTGGAGCACACTATGCATGCACACTCACTACTGAGAATGGATGGGTTTGGTGGGTTATTATTGAGCAAAGAGAGTGCATCATGCATCGAGTTAGTTTCCATGGGTAATGAACGTAACGATAGGCAATCAATCAATCAATATTACGAGGATCGAGGGTAGAATAAAGCTAGGCAAAAGCCAAACTAACACAACTACTCATATCCTAAACTATGAGGAGTTAGGAGGCATATTTAAGGTAGTTGTTAGTTAGTCAGTCAAGTCAGTTAGTGTTCGTTGTCATGTTTTCTAACGTTAATAGGACTATTCTAACGCCTCATTTTCGGCTAATAAGCTGCTTTCAGCGTGAATAATTTCGTTGTTGAAATATTGAGAAATTTATTAGGGCCCATATTTCTAAATGGCATATTATACAAATTGGATTTCTTCATATTCCTATATTTTTTTATATGAAACAGTTTAAACGTAGATTTTCTTATCAGGGGAAAATCTGGTTTTAAATCTTTAATTAACAATTTTATAAAACTGATTCAAATTTGTCATATAGGTTTTTAACAGTGCATTCAAAAAAATTCAAGTTACATTTTTTAGAAATTTTGTTCATTTAATCTAACTATAAACTTATCTAATTTTCAATATAATGAGAAATATTTAACGAATCGTTTTCCAATTAACTTTTTGTAATTTTAATTGAAAAATACCAGCAAAAGTTTGAATTAAATGGTTCCTCAAGTTCACTTATTTTTTATTTATCAAACAAGGCAATTAATTAAAGTATGTTTCATGTGAAAAATGATACGCTACAAAATTTTGAAAAAACTACATTAGTATACGCACTATTCACTGTGGGAATATCAAAAAATCTGTTAGGCGTTATATATTCTTAGTATTTCTTGTATTTTTATAAATATATTCTTTAAACGTAGATTTTTTAGCAAGTGACAAAACAGGAAAATCAAATGAAAATAATAACATTTTTTGAAAATGTATAAAGCGTAGTTTAGTCATAGACTAACAAATTTTTAAATTTGTCCCATAGATTTTTGTAAGTTTATTTAAATAATTTGACTTTCATTTAAATTATATGTTCTAGAATTTTTGCTCATTAAATTTGGCAAATAACTTTAAAACGTAATTATTTATCATACAATATAAAAAATTTAAATAAGTTTCTGTTCATAACAGATAATTTAATTATCTATCAAGAGAATGTATCTTATTGATTCTAATTGCTGTCACTTCTTTGATCCCATATTGAATCATAAGACAGTTTAATCAATTACAGAAAAATTAATGCACTTTAACAGATCTTTTTTAATAAAAAATTATGAAGAAATATAAGGACTTAGAGTTTTCCGATTATTTTAGTAGTTGAAAAATGAAATAACTTATTTATTATGTTCAAAGTTAATTAGTTAAAAATACAAATTCTAAAGGTTTTTCTTGTGAAAAATGATATCTTTTAATATTTTCTTATTAAATTATGCAAGAACTAAATTAAAACAATTACAATTCACACATTTTTTCATTAAACTAAACTACACTCTTATCTGCCATTAAAATAATATCCAACCACCTCCGGAGGCAACAACAGAGCATATATAATTTGTAATTAAAAGTTGAAAATTAATTTCCTTTTCCTCTCGCAAACATTCCCCTTTAATTTCGTTCCTCCAACAATCTACATTATACACTAACTACTCTTATCGTTATTATTATATTATAGCAACACTCTTAGCGCGTCTTCTTGTTGTGTGCAATTTTATAACAACATCCATGCGGCTATTTATGTACAAGTATTAAATTAAACGTAATAAAAGTGCATGTATGTAATTTTTACTTTATGTACGATGCATGAATGTCAGTCAGTCAGTCAGTCATACACTCTTCTTGATGTCCGATGCTTCCTTCCAGCTTGGAGCAAATTGAATGCGACTTAATGGTTTTAATTTCGCGATGCATTGCACACTGAATAACAACAACAACAAGCAAGCAAGCAAGATGGTAGGAAAGCTTATATGTAGTAAGTCCAACAACAAAGAATCGAATCCAACGAGAAGATGGGCAGGGAAGAAGGTGAAATCTGCTGCTGAAGCGAATTTCGCAAAATGCGGCTAGGAAATTGCTTAATTAAAACGAAGGGTATAATCAGCATATTAAATGGCTCTACACCTTGGCAATTTTATGTGGCATCATCGAGCTCTCGTGTAATGATTTCGCTTCAATTTTGTGCAAGTGCTTGGTGATGTAAAGCTTAAACAATTACCTTCGTTATTAAATTTATGTGTGTGCAAAAAGTAAGGTTTTATTGTTTTCTGCCAATTATGAATGGTTAAAGTGGTTTTCGAACAAAAAATGACATCAAAAACAAATTTATTTTTCATATTTTAAAACATTACTTTTGGATATAGAAAATAACCAAATTTGAAATTTTCAAAAATTAGAAGAGATATGAAATAATTTGGCAAATTTAATGCAAACACTAATTATTTTTGCATTTATTCTTCTTCAAGATTTTTTGATTTTAAAATTATTCCTTCAAATTCACTGTCGTGTTCGAAAATATTCGCTGTATTCGAAAATCATGTTTTATCATCTTAAAGTTTTAATTAACCCAATTCAATCAAAGTTTAATTACAATTAATTTATAGTTATAAATTTTTTTTTCAATTTTTGAATATCAAATATAGCTAGTAAATTTTGGAAATGATTTTTGAATCGGCATTCATTCTTAGATATGTTTGTCATAATTTATATTATAGTAACCGCGAATTGTCATTAATTTCAGTTCCAAGTGAAATAAAATGTACTAATTTCTCTCACTTGTAGAATAATTTTATTTTGGCTTCGATTAGAAATTTGTCTGTTTTGATCTTTGAATTTTGTGTTTTATTTTGATTTGGAATTTGGTTTTACTTTGAAATTTTGCTATGATTTGCAGTTTGGATTTTGATGTGGAATTTGGCTTTGATTTTGCTGCTGGAGTTAATTTTGATTTGGAATTTTGCTTTAAGTTTCACTTTGGATTTTAATTTTAGATTTCGATTTGCAATTTAGTGTTGATTTTGTTTTGGAATTTTGCATTGATTTTTACTTTGGATTTTGATTTTTATTTTGATTTTAGAATTTAGCCTTAATTTTGATTTTAGATTTTAATGTTCATTTTGATTTGAAATTTTGCTTTGATTTTAATTTTGAATTAGGTATTTAATTTTTAATTTAGACTCTGATTTTGGATTTTAATGTTGATTTTGATTGGAAATTTTGCTTTATTTTTACTTTGTATTTTGATTTTTATTTGTATTTTAGACTTGATTTTGAATTTCGTTTTTGTTTTGGATTTTGATATTGAATTTTGCTTTGATTGTCATATTGGATTAAGATTTTATTTTCGACTTGTTTGTTTTTAATTTCGCCTTTGGAATTTGGCTTTGATTTTGTTTTTGGATTTTGATTATAAGTTTGATTTTGACTTTGATTTTTTCATGAGTTGTCATCCGTTTTCATTACAAATAAAATCACTTTATTTATGGATAATAATCAATTCAATTCAAAGGAAAACAAATTATAGATTTCTTACTTTCTATTAAGAATTATTGTCTTTCTAATCTAACTATTTGTTTAATTTCGAGTTGATTTTTCATTATACTGATTGTGAGTCATTTAAGAAGTATTTAGTTCATTAACAATTAGAAGCATTGAACTAAATGAATAAAAATGTCTCTTCTCCTTTTTAAACACGAGATAAACTCTCCATATTAGCAGAAAACTCTTTTAGAAAATAAAATAAAATTAAAATGTGAATTCCCAAGTTGACGCTTCATCAACAAAGAATTGTGTATTTATATTGAAAGTGATTCTACTCAGAATCATCTATTGTTCCGCTTCCAAGGAAGTAACCAGCCTCCAAGAACTAAAGCAAATCACACAAAAAAACTTCTATTTACAACGCATTTATATCTTCTTGCAATCTCAGCGGATTCAATGAACAAATCAAAGAATTTCTTTCCATTCTGCCACTCGATCAAGAAATAATTCCTCATCATGCATCTCTATTCCCTGTTCCTAGAGAAAACCCAGCCAACTATTGTGCAATTTATATTGCACATTTGCAATCTAAACGATCTCATTATATGTAAATAAATAACAAATGATAAAATTGAGTTTGTTGCATAGAAACTGTAATTCGTCATAATTCCCCGCATAAGCAAATATCGCATGTGAAAAGGTTTCCCATCAATTCAATCTTAAACTTGCTGAATGTAAAATGTCTAAACGGATGATAGTTTTTGATGATTTACACGATTTGTTCTTCCGTGCTGCATGCTGAAGATGGTCGCCCAACGATGAGGAAATGGAACGCATTTATCTCCGCACTAAATAGTCACGAATTGCGTGCATTCCGCGAACGAACCAAGATTGAAGATATTGAATAAGAGTAATCGGTCGGCGAGTCATTTGAAAATTAGACTAATGTCTGCTCATTTCTCATCGGATCCAAGAGTCAGTCGTATTGACTCTTCGTTGGATAGAGATTCATCACGTTTGAGGATAATTTGAGGGAAGGTACCAAACTAACTAATGAGCGCAATTATTAAAAGTTTGTTTGGTCTTTGTTTTTTTTTTTCTTCAGTCGTTTGGTTTGGTTCTGATTTATGGGAACCAAACGGCATTTAATCGGTCGGTTATTAGGTTTGGTAAATTGATTATTAATCAAGACAAATGATTGGTATGAATGAGGAATCAGGATGGGAAATTTTATCCAGAAAGGTCTAATTAATCAATCATCAGTATAATCGTTACAAATTACAGTTTTTTTAAAGTTGTTAAATTAATTAATTAGTGATTCAAAATTGTTTAATTTTTTTTGGTTCACGTTACTTGTTGATCTGTTTTGTTCCTTATTCTTGAAAATATGTTTTAATTTCTGACTTTTTGTATAAAAGTTTAAATTGCAGATATAATTTTGAAATTAACTTTTGTAGAACTCAAAAACACTTGATGCTAATATCTAATTATAGATTTTTAAATAACTAATCACAATTAATAAAAAACAAGATAAAAACAAAATGTTATGTGATATTGATAGATTGTTGATAAATTTAAAATTTTATTGATAGATAGATATTTATTTATCGAGTAGCTTATTGATAGATTATTAATAAATTGACAAAAATTGTTAAAACTTTGCATAGTTATTTACGAATATTTAAAAAGGAATAACTTTTTCATTAGTTCAAAATTTATCAATATGAATCGAAATATTGAATCAACTAACACAAGAAAATTTGTTAGGAGTAATTGCTTAAAATTTGGAATTGTCTTTTTATATACACACACTAAAATCGACCAAATTTATAAACAATTGAATTAATAAAAGGAATTTCTCAAATAACAACACAAAAATTAGCTTCAACAAAAAAAATATAGTATTAATTTGATGAAATTCTTCATTTGTCATTTTTATTGTCTCGAGATTCTTCTTAATTTACAAAAACTGAATATATAAACTGAAAATGATGACATATTCTAACTAATTTACATATTTAGATCACAGAAATCACAATTTTGATTTGAAAATAAAATCAATTTTATAGACTAGGATCTTTGATCAAAAATTTCAAGAAAAATTTCATCTGTCATTTTTAGAAATGGTAAAACAATCGTAATTTGATGTGATTTTTTTCAAAGTCATCATTTTTATACATCATTCTTCAATAAGGCATTAACTTAAGTAGCGACTACTTAAAATAAAATAACACACCATACAACAACGAGAAAATAATCAAACAACAATACGTCGAGCGGCGATAAAAAGCCGGCAATAAAAATACGGTTGTAAACACACATCAAGGCTCATCAGCTCAAAAAACGAAAAAAAAAAAGAAACGATGAAGCAAAGAAAAAACAGACAACAAAGTGGATGGCATGGATGGAGGCATGGCATCAATTTGACTAATATACCATCTCATACACATTGTTGACAGACACAATATGCATTATTCCACTGTAAAGTTGGCTAATGTAACAACATTATGCGGCTAATAATGAGGCGCGTTTGAGTAAGGACTTAATAGTCCCAGGATGACTCGTTCATTTCTTCGCACCTTCTTCAGCGACGGCTGCAGCCAGCCGGAGGAGAGGAGTTCACCGTCGAAGATGATCTCCGAACATACCGAAACGCATTCCATGCATGATACGCATTCAGCCATTGCGGACAATTCAACTGATTTTTCGTTGATTCATCCAGCAATAAAAAAATGTGAAATGTAGAATGGAAAGGAGGTTGAGAGGTATGAAAAATTGGGTTTGAAAAAGGAGTTTTATTTTAATTGGCATTTTGTTTGTTTGTATGCACGAGGCTGCTCTTTTTGATTACATAGCTTATTATCAGACATCATTCGCATAATTTATCGTAATTATGAAAATATTTTAAATGCCAAATTTAAAGATATTGATTTAGTTAAGTAACTCCATAATTTTTCTTATTTCCATTGTCTCATATCTGAAAAGATTATTCATAATTTTGTATTTGAAACAGAGTTTCCATGTTCCTCAATGTCCTTAAAAGATATAAACAAAATCTTGTATATTATCTAAAATCATGAAGTTGACCAAAATTTCCATTTTGATTGATTACAATAATGTGTCTGTTATCATATAAATGTTATGGAAGTTTTGATTTGCGAACAATTTGAAGATGTCATATTAAGATCAAAGTTGTTATTTCTGGTCATTTTCAGAATTGATTACTCAAAAATTAAAATCTACATTTTATATCTTCGAAGATGTCTAGTGATTTCTAAGATAACTCTTATTTTCTAACATATTACAATATGCAGGTTCAATATTCATAATGTAAACACATATTTCGTTTCCAGTTCACTATAGAAATATATCAAATTTTCATCTCATCAGGATTCAGATCTGAAATGCTTTGAAAACTTTAGAAAATATTCAAAATTTCAGCTATAATTAGAGGTCAACTTTATGGCTAGCTTTTGGACCTTAAACAAAACTAATTCGATGTTAGCAAAGTTGATTAAAGACATTTCGTACCTAGGAGTTTACAATATAATTTAATTTTTGTCAATAAACTCAAATTTCAAAAATAATAAGACGATGAAATTCAAAAACTTTTCCTTTTGATAAATTTTAAAAGTTTATAACTACAGTTTACTATGATGAAAAGCAAGTGCCAATTAACAAATATTTTGGAATATATTTTTGTAGAAAGTACAATCTGAAAGTTCAGGAGTTTTTTTGCATAAAATGTAGTTGTCGCATATTTTTTTGAAACAAATTTACTCTTCAAATTCTTGTTTAGAAACTTATAAGTTTCAGGATAATAGTTCCAAAAATAACACAAATCTATTGGATGGTTTGAAGGGTTTATGGTTCATTTTATAAACAATACCGTGAAGTTTGTTGTATCATTTGCCATCTCAAACTAATTTATAGCTTTCATAATAACCATAATCCCAGAAATATATTGAAAAAACAAATATCATATTCCTTTGAGAAAACTAATTTGTCATATTTTAAACAGCAAAAAATATTTTTTTGTTATTTATTAAATTACTAATTATCTTTGTTTTGTTTCAGGTGGATTTATCCCTCTTGGCACCATAATTTAAAGAAATTTGTGGGTAAGTCAAAATATTTTATTAGTTTTTTTATGTATTATAGTCGAAAATTGAAGATTATTTCACTGGTTAAAGTTTGCATTCTTTTTTGAATGTTCAGAATACAACTACATATATTGTCTTAAATAACTACTTAATAATAATAGAAAAAATATCCAATATTACACTAAAGTAATTATCAAAAATATGACTTAATTAGAATATTTCATTATTTCTAATTTTGGGTAAACACAATAATTTTAATTGAATCTTGTACGTTAATTTAACTTCATCTTCAAATCCTAAATATCTGAAAATTTCAAATACTACTAAGATGTAATAATGTCTTTACCTCACTAGTAACGTAATCGTCGTATTACACTACATTGAAGCAAAAATGAATTTAAAACTAAAACTAATTTCTAAACACATCTCTATCATTCGTAACTCATTCCTAATGATGATTTCATTGCTTCTTCTTACATCTTACACTCTAATTACATTCGTCTACCTGGCCGCACTTATTCTAATTCTAACTTAATTTTCCATTGTTCTTGACTCGGGCTGGGCCCATCTTCATTTCTACACTTCCTCGTCGCGTCCGCCTAAGTGCTCCTAATGCGTTTAATATTTAATTCTGAATTCTGAAGTACGAATTTATTTATTTCCTTTTGTCATCGCACTCGTCGTCGTTGTCGGCGGTATAGTAATTAAAATTAGAGGTAATTAGCCACGTTTGTTCATGTCGTTTGTCGTTGGTCGTCTCTCTTCTGTTGGCCATCATCATCTTCGGTCGTCATCAGTCGTAATCGGCGACATCAACATCAATTCGTTCCCTGCCACGTCTCGATGATTACCGCAATCCAGCGAGTGTTGCTCCTAATTGTCTCGGCGACACTAAGTACACCGAAAGCAAGAATGAAGAAGCGCTACGAAGACACAAATTGTGCGCATTTGAAGAATAGAGAGGGGAACGAGAGCACGGAGTAATTAAGGGAATTTGTATTAAATGTCTTTTTGTATGTCACATTTTTCTCAAATTAAGCAACACGAATTTGACACAAACATACATTTAATAGTCGAATAATTATGCGCTTTATGCTCTGTTGCTATTTGGAAAAACACGCAGAGATTTAATTGCTGAAAGTATGATATTTAAATATTAAATCGCGATTTTTTATAATACTCTATATGTTATTTTAATTAGACAAATTTATCTAATTTTTATTTCAAGATAATGAAGATATTTGGATTTCATTCCTATTTCTAAAAAAAACTAGAGTTTTTAAATTCATATTTATTTAAGTTTATTGGTTAAATTTTCATATCATTTTATCATTTATTATCATTATTGCTAATGATAATTTTGCAGAAAATTCGTCAGAATTTGATTTCAGTGAAATAAGCAATATTGAATCCATCTTTTTTCATTTTAAATACTCAAAAATCTTCAATTTTGAAATCATTATTTCTTTAAATTTATGTTCGTTAATTTAATTAATTTTTGGGACGATTCTATCTTCCCTATTTGTAAATCGATTATTGTTTATATATATTTATATAATATTTAACTTCTAAACTTTTTTAAATTGTAATGGTCCAAGATTTTCTTATTATTATTGTTTATGATAACTTGAAAGGCAATTGCATGTTCTTGAAAGTACTTTTGCAAAAAATAATTTCTTTATCAATCAAAAATAATTCTAATGAAAGAAAAATCGCAGAATTTGGATTTGGAAGGTCTTTTCAATTCAATACTCTGAAGGAATAATAACGAAATACATTAGATATTAATCATTTATAATATGAAATCAGAAATTATTGTTCACTTAAAGAGTTCATAAAGGATATTTTACAAAATAATGTTCATTAATTTCAGACTTTCAAGAAAAAGTGTATTTTCTTCTTTGAAAATTATATATATTATTTTTTGCGTACAACATTAAATGTTTAAACTATTCAAACCAGGAAGTTAAATTCTCATAGAAAAATAAATACAAGATGCAGAAAATCTTTGTGACAATTGTACTTCAAATGCAATTAGAGGCATGCCGACAGAATAATTATAATGAACTTAATTATAATTACATACACACATTATACAATCTACGAGCATGAATCTTGAAACAGCATCAACCACAACAACAGTATGCAGAAGAATCAAAAGGATGAAATAATAATAATGTACGCAAGCACATAAAGCAGCGTATTACGGAATAATTAAAAACGTATTACAATTAATTTCAAATTTTCATTCTTTTATCATAGCTTCAATTATGATTGCAATGCTGTATCTAATAATCCAAATTACAAACAAAACTAAAATGACATAAGAATTATAAAACATTGTGTTCTAAATTACGAGGAAGAAGCAAAGGACATCATTTTAATCCTTTTTGTATCCAAATTAGTTTTACTACTTTTTGACAAAAGAAAACAATGATAATTTAAAGGAAATATTGAATACTCCGGAAAAATATTAAGAAATTATTATCCTTTTATATGGATTGTTCAATTAGAGCCAAATTCCAATGTTTCAGTTTTCTGAAATTAGGTACAAAAATATTATAAAACACAATTTTGATGATAAAGAAGGAAGAGATATAATTTGACAATTTGTTGCACTAAAATTACAAGCTTTTTATATAAGAAGATAAAGAATATTAGAGGAAATTTTGAATGTTATTCTGAAAAAAATATTAGGAAATTATGTTCAAAACTCGTCTCAAAGATATTTTTCTTTTGGATCACTTTCCAATCTTTTCAAATAGCAGAGAGAACAATTTGAAATTAACCTGGACAAAATTATTTCAAAAGACTATTAGAGAAAAAAATTGGACAAAAAGATAAGATTTTAACTTATCCATAATGCGCATTTAGCAATTTTGTATTCAGCATTATTTTATAATCAAAGAAAGTAAAGATGCGAATTTTTACAAAATTTCATTGGTGGATAAATCGAGTTTCCAGTTATCTAAAAGTTTTAGGAATAGTTGTTTTGGAAACAATAACATTTTCCTCCTTTTCTACAATTTTATCAAAGATTTGTAAACTGAAAATGTCATGGTAACATCAAAATATGAATCTACCAGGAAAATAGGATTGGTCGTGTTTTCAGAATATGTTTTGAAGTTCCAGATTTTGGTAGTGTTTATAACTTATCAGGATTACAGTCACCTGTATGGTTCAATAATCAATTTAGGAAAACTTTAAATTAACAACCTTAGGTCCGAAAATTGCCAATTTAACTGGGATAAAGTGACCAAAGACACAGTCAAACAATCAAGAGATTAAAATCTGTAATATAGTCATATAAGGGTTATATAAAACTCTGATGGGTAGTTTCTTATCAGTTCCCAATTGAAAGAAAAGTTGCATATAACAAACACAACAAAAAATCTATCTTCCCTTATTTTATTATTCAAGAAACTCCTTCCATGATATTTCCATGAAACAATTGTCAATGTTACCACCATACAAAACTTTAACCACCGAAAATTTCCAAACAAACTGTTAACCCAACAATAATTAAACCGAAAATCAGTCTTCGTCCAACACCCAACGCTCTTCCTTGCTCGTCAGCACATCAAATCAGTCACGGTAGTCTCTCCGGTCAATATCCATGATAATTACCCACGGAACGCGCACGAACGCCCGAGATGAATCTGCATTCTGAGGAACGGATCCAACTCGCGTCATGGGCAGCTCAAAGAAATGCGCGTGAGCCAATAACCAAATTGGAATGCGCGTGCAGGAGTCGAGCGCCACATCATCGCCCGTCGATGATTGCTGCTGCCTTCTTTGCTGATATGATCTACTAATATACCTTGTTATAGTTGTTGTTGGTTGTTGTTAGTTCTTGTTAGCGCGCCAAGCAACGCGCCCGCAGAGTGTGCTGCGGTTGCGCTCTTGTTTGTGGTTATTGGATATTCATCCATTAGCCGCTAAACTTCTTTATTTTATCAGCATCTCTTATCGATGCGAGTGCAACCGCATTCGGATTGGTTCGTATTAGCTATACCAACAGGCGAGTAGTTAGTTGATCGAAGCAAGGCCAGCGAATTTCTTTTTTTTTTCGAGCTAAACTTTTTCTTCAAACGAAGGAACCATTTCGTTTAATGTTTAAGGGGTAACAGTTTTAAGGATTATTTTTTTGTGAATGAACTGTTTCAGATGTTGTTTTCAAGTGAAGAAGTTGAATTTGGCTCAAGATGATTTCTTAGATAATTAGATGGTTTAAATAAGAAACAAGGATGTTTTCTATTTATTTTTTTTATGCAAAATAGTAAGGATTTCATTCCTTTTAAAGGAAAATCTCTTTTTTGCTAACAAGGAACCTTCATTTCAGAAAGAAATATGAAACAATATCACTATTATATATATAACTATTATATTATATATATATATATATATACATATATTATAACTAATATAACTATTATCCATTCTTCGCTATTGCAAAAAGTAGCAAATTTTAAAATTTGGCGTTGATTGATTTTGATACTGACCTGACTAACTGAAAATTGTATCCATTCCTGAAATTTGATCATACATTTTTTTCAAATTTATGTCCAACTTTAGAATTATCCCAATTGAAGAAGAAATATCATCATTTTTGCAAAATATAATATTTGCTTTAGAACATTATTTTTCATAATGTACGTTAAAATTGGAATTTTCCATGAAGATTTTTTAAATCTTCTAAAGATATGCAAATTTAATATTTAACACTTAAACATAATTTAACATTGAAAATGTCGAAATTTCCTCCCTCCAATAAAAACGTCGATATTCATAACCTTAAATCAAGCATATGAAACTAATCGAAAATGAAGTAAAAATACACTGTTTATAAAAGCTTAAATACATGTCGAACATGCTTATTAAAATTTTGTTAACATTAAAGATTATCGTTAACGGCACCACCCATGAAACTGATAAATAATCTCAAAAGACGTCGTTTTAGCTTACTTGTTGGGTGTACACTAAATACCTAATTTCAAACCGTACTACATCCTTTCAGACTCTCTCTTCCGAGTGGGCTTGGAACGAAAAAGAAAAAAGATTATAAATGAATACCCTTCCATTTATCAATGCCTGGTGCGGATGGAAAGCGCGCTGATATGATATAATAATATTAGACGATGTGTATGCTGCTTCCTAAACGAAACTAATCGCTCTGCGACCATTAACAAAACACCGAAGTTAATCAATTCCGAGGCGATAGCATCGCGACTATGATTAGTCAATTACATAGACGATTAGAGATATTGCTGATTGCTTGATATCGCAGCGAAGCGATGTTGTCTAATTAACGTCTCATCAATGTTATTTACTTCTTGGAGATGGATGGTTCTCGAATAAAATTTCAAAATTCGATAACATACATACATAGTGGTGATTAAATTGAAACATAGGATGAAATGGGTTATAATTTAATCCATATCAATATGTTTGAAATTATTATCCAAATTGAGGAAGGAATTTCTCAGTAATTATTTTTAACAATTTTAAAAAAATATGATTGGAAAATGGTCAAAATTCTTTCCGGAAAAGTATTGGTTTTCAAAATTATTTAATGTGATTTAAATTAATAACAACTCGTGACATAAAGTTATGATTACTATAGTTACAAATATTTAAGATTTTATACATTAAATGAAATTTGTCCATGATTTACTGATCAGTTATATCAGAATTGGTGATCGCAAATTTTGAAATTGCTAAATTATTATATAACTTGAAGTATAAATTGAAAATAACAAACATTTATTTAAATATCTTCAGTAAGATGAAACGGTGTTTATTTGTTGTTTGCAAATTTCAATAAAAATTTCAACTAAAAAAAATTTAATACACTGGTAATTCTTTGCTAAAACAATTTTGAATACTTAATGAATCAAACAAAGAATTCGTCATAAATTAATAACTTTCTTCAAATCGAAATACAAAAATTGGAATTATATTTCCGGTTCGACACTTTTTTTATTCCATAACAAAAATTCTAATGACCCATCACTTAATATTCAAATCCATTGCTGTATATAAATTATTTACCATTGAAACTCGATCACTAATAGTAAATTATGGCTAATAATCATAATGTATACATGATACATAATATGAATAATAAAATACCAAGCATTCATCAGCTTGAATGCGGTGTATGTTGGCATTTAACTTTAATTAGATTTTCGGCAATCGATAAATTAGTGATCATATTCCCATTGTTCTTTCTGCATATGAATAAATAACTGGCTGTTCAAGGCTGAATATTTAAATTCAGGTTGATTGTAATTTATTATTATTAGATTTCGTTCGAATGGAATTACGAATATTAAATTATTATTTGATCAATAGTTTCGTTCTTGAGATCAATGGTTGAATATCAATGAACTTTTTAACTTTTATGTCACTTGTTGTTGTGTCTAGAAGCAAAAATTTCAAGCGAATGTGTTTTTAATAATAGTTGATCTAAATAAATGCATGGTCTTTGTTATTTATTGTTTAGATAAATGTTGCAACATTTAATTTGGATCACATTTGAACAGTTCATTTAACTTATGAATTATGATCACTATTTATTTGTTTGGTCATTTATTAGAGTAGAGTAAAATATTCAATCTTGCAAAATTTATATTTTATAATTATTACGTCTAATTAAAAATTTCACAATTTTTTAACATCAGTTTTATTAGAAAAAATATCTATAAATTTGTTAATGAAATTTTCTATATTTTAATATTGGTTTAAATTGGAGTGAAATAAGACTAAATTTGTTTAGAATTTAATAAATTAGTAAATAGTTTAAAATATCAAGAATATATATTTAAATCAGACAATCAATAAATTTAATTATAAAATAAGGAAAGAATTTTAAGCTTGTGCAACTTTTTGCACCAAAATTTGGTTTTCATATTACAAATCTTGTGAAAGATTCCTAAAAAAATGTTATTTATTTCGGAAAGTTATTACTTTTTAATATTTCTATTGAGTTGGACCATATAATATATTATAACACTAGTTCATAAATAATCTTTAAAACATATTTAAAATTTAAAAACATGATCAAAAAAAATGCTTTAAAAGCAGAAATTATTCAAAGATTATTTATAATTCTGGTATTTTAATCATCATCATTTTAATCAACAGATCAGAATGTCATATTTTAATTATTTCTCCAAATCTTAATCATATTTTTAATTATCAGTAATAACATGAAAAATATGATATGGCAAATGATTTCATCATTACTAGACATATAACATTACAATTTGTTTATTAATGTAAACTTTAAAGCACTAGTGTTTTAAAAAGTCCTTTCTTGCACGTTATATAACGTATATAAAATAACTTTTACAGTATATGTCTAATAAAACTAATATTATTACCCCTTACACAAAAAAACTTCTTAGGAAAATCCACATAGAATAGAAACTTTAATTTACTTCTTTATCCCTGCTTCGTATTCAAATCAAAAGTCAATTTAATATCGCCATCGCTGTACATACAAGCAATACATATTTGCATCCAACGATGGCGGATACAATAGACCAACCAACATTTATGCTCAGCTTCGTCGAATGCTTATGCTTGTTGTTGGCCTTTGATTATTGTTCGTAACAAGATGTGATTATCCTCTCGCGTCTCTCCGATGCAGTACTTATTACTAGCGTGGTGCGCACGCGCAATGCGCATTGCGCCATAAAGTAACGATGTGCATGCTTAACCTCCACCTCTAATACCATTATTACATGTTATTTCTTGTTATACCCGGCCGAATATCCCCCCTCGTCGTCGTCGTCGTAACCTCAAACTGCATTCGATATTATTAGTCGTATATTAGCACGCCTCAATGGCAATCGGACCGAACGGCACGGAAAAAATCATGCGATGAATCCATGAAAACGCCATTGCATGACTGCGCACACTATACATGTATACATGCATATATTTTTCAACGAACTGAAAGAGAGAAGATGGAAGGATTCGGTTGTGGAGGATGGGAAAAAGAAATGAAAACTATTCGTATTTATCGATGATCGACAAACCGCAGCCATGAGATGATCGAAAAACACTTCGACGCCGAGTATCATTAGATTTATCATTCGGTTATCTTTGCAATATTACAAATTGTATTATCGTCGGTCAGGCACGAGCAATTTCATTTTATTTGTTTATCTCGTGTTTGATTTCCATTTCGGGGCGGATTATTCGTAAGAAATTTGCGATTTATATTTTTGCGAATGGGTTCAATATTCTATTTTATTGATTGACTTTTCAAATGTTTGCTATGAGAAGAAATGTGATATTATCCTTGTTGCAAAATTTTTAAGTCTTCTTTTTAAAGAAGATACTCAATATAAACAATTATCAAATTTTTATTTGCTAAATAGTTAGTTCAAACTAATGTCTTGTTGAAAATTAAAAGAGGATATTTGTTATTGTATATTGCAGTGGAACATGTTCATAATTTCCAAGTCATTTCTGCATTGATATAAGATTTAGTTCTAATTTGATAACCCTGGTATAAATACATAAAATTTTATATTTTACTACAGATTGAAAATTGCAAACAAAGTTTGTTAATTTAATATATTCACAGTTATTTTGAACATGTGATATGAGTACTCTTGAGGATAAGCCGTAAATTGTTTGGGAATAATAATGAAAAATGTTGTTGTAACAGAATATATGGTTATTTCTTGTTTCATGCAAGAAAAAAAATATTAAACAAATTAAATGAAGAAAATTTCTAAACTGAGAAAAAGTACAGATAAGAATTTCGTAATCAATAGATTGCTGTCTTGAAAGTAGCTACAGTACTAAAAAAAACTAAGATCAATAATCAATTTCTGACAGGATCGTCTTTATAAATTGTCTCTATTTTACAATAATAATGATTTCTATATAGCAAAATCATGTAGCTTAAAAGGTGATATCCAAGAATTACTTCACTTTTGTGAACAAATAATTTTTTCTTCATTAATTGTTTGTATTTGATTTTCTAGAAGAAAATTCTTTATATTCTATGATATGTTTTTTATAGTTTGTTAAAAAAACAAAAGTATCACTTAATATATCGATTATTTAACTTTCTTGTGGAAATAGTTGATAGTTATTGGATTAATATCAAATTATGAAACTTAAAAAAATAAGTAATTTTTATCTTCTTTTATATTAAACATCTTGAAAATTGAAAAATCATAAAGTTAAAAAACGATGATTTCAAAAATTTTTACTAGAGCCATCATATTATAATTTTACAACGTCCGAACAATTAAAATTCTCAGCACATTTTACCAACAATTTCAACTACAAATATATATAGAAGTTTATAATAAGATTTAGAGAGAAAAATCGTAAAGAACATGGGGAATTTTCAATTGTAGAATTTCTTCCTCTTCTTCTTCTCGTTCTTTGAATGAAGCATAATCATGTTTGGTTTTTCTCGCTGATTGCACCGCTCGTGTTTGCATTGTTTCGTAGTTGTTTGTGGCTTTGTTAAATTCGATATTGTTGCTCTTCGGAGTTGAACGCGTGCTCGACATTTGCGGTCGGAAATCACACCGCGAAACATCTCACCTCACGTCCTCCTCCATTCGTCACGTTCCGATCTTCAGATCAATCACAATCAGCAACTCTTCCAAATGATGCCTCGAACACCATATCATAAGTCAGACTTCTTCTTTGGCCACGTACCAACAAAGGAAGGAGTGCAATGCTCAACAACAAAGTATTTTCTAGTAGAGTAATAACTGATTCTCAACGAAAAGTTAAAAAAGAAGGAAAGGAAAAGAATGAACTAACAGGAAATCGATCACAAGTTTTTGTTTGTTTAACTAATCTTGGAATTATTATTCATTAATTGAATACAATTTTATTAAAAATTTTGAAAATTTTTGCTTGTTTCCAAAGAATCAAATTTGAAATGTAAATATTTGATATACACTTATTTTCGTTTACAAATTATTGCTTGGTATATATCAATAATTTGTATATTAGTATTGGGACAAATTATAAACAACTGTTAATTGTAACTAAAAAAGTCTAAATTATATAAATGTATTATGCATTACAATGTAAATTTTTATCTAAATTTTTTGAAAAATCTTTAATTCTATGAAATGATTTAAACAGTTTAAAACTTTCACCCAAAAAATCATATTTTTCCAGAAAAAGAAATGAATTATTGAATTATTGTTATGAATACGTAAATTATTGATAAATTAATATAATAAATGTCTAATAGAGAAACAGAAGTTATAATATCAGTATGAAAAACTTCAAATTCATGCAGGAATGATGTAAAAATATCAAAACATTTTATCTTTCTGAAGAAAAGTTGATTAACAATTTTAAGGAATCATAAAAACCAAAATTGTTATCGTAATTTCTGATTTAACAGTAAATTTTCAAAATTGTGTTTCGGGATTTTGACGTTGACAATTTATTTTGTGTGTTGTCATTCATTTTAACCACAAGATATTCATTTCTCACTTATGAATAATATAAAATTTTAATTACTAGTAACACCTGTTGCAGATAATTAACTTTTTAATTTGAATTTCACTTTGATAATTCAAATGTCTCTAGTTTTCAATTATGATCTTCATTCAAATCTTCAAAAAAATAATTGCCAGCAAAATATTCCCATTGAAATTTCACTTTGTCTCACTTGAGATCTAAATTTGGCACAACTAAAAAACCAAACACCGGAAATGACATGAACCCATCATCGTAAAAAACCCAGGGGTGTCATTTCGCCCGAAATGTATATTGTCATCAAAACGCGCCGTCGAGATGTCGCTGTGATTACAATGAGTTTTTGGGATATCTCGATCGGTGTTCGGACTTTTGGGCTACATTTCGGATGCGATCTGCTGATGCGTTTCATCTCAGCCGCAAATCGGTTGACTTTTGTCGACTGTGCGTCTCTTTGTCGGCCGACTAATTGCAGAGCGAGCAGCCCACCCGCACTTCAATTAACATCATTTTCGAGCCGTCGTCGGCACGCCTAACCATCACTTCCATTCGAATCGAACGCACATTAGACGCCCGATGTTGATGATGATGATGCCTGGGCCTACACCTGAAGCACCAAAAAATGTGGTTGCCAAGACCAAGACAGAAGCGCACGATGGATGGGTCACTGGCAATCCGAGTCATTCAAGAGAGAGGAAGTTGAGTTTTTCTCGGTTGTCGCCTCCACAAGGCAATGTTGAATGACATGAGTCAGAAGATGTAGGAAAAAGTAACAACATATTTTGGATGATGACAAATTGGTCCTAATTGCTATGTGAGCATAAGGTACTTCCGTAGGATGAATTTTTTTTAGTCATCCAATTTCTTTGAGGAAGATAAATTAAATTTGGATTTTCAATTTTTGATATTTTTCAATTAATGGAGATTTGGGAAATGTATCATTTAGGTCGTTTCTGATTTCTTGCCAATTTCAATCTATTGATTGTAATTCACTATGATCCTCTACTTTTTATATATTTATGCAAATTTGCAATATTGAAAATGTTCGATTATTTGACATTAATTGACATTTTTGAAATTTATCATTCAATTCATGTCCACATTCGTTATAATTATAGCAATTATCAATGGATTAATTTTTTACCTATTTGAAATATACTTGATACAAAATCAATCGTCAATATTGCCTAACAAGAAGCAATTCTAAAAATTTTCAGTGACTTCCGATAATAACAATACTGGGTACTTTGAATTACAAGAATCACTTGTTTTATAATTCCAAAATCAATAATTGTCAAATGGTTATATTATACAAATGAATTCTATCTGGCTTTATCCAGGAATTTTGCAAACAAAATAGGCTTAAAATTCTTTCAAAAAATAATGCATTTTAATCACTGATATAATGCTCTTAAAAACTAATTTTCAATTTTCAGATTTTTAATTTTGGGTTTCTGTTTATCGATAAATTGATTATTTGTTAATTTGCTAACACAGAATTAATTCCCAATTACTTCAAAGTTGCCTTCAGTAGTGTAATTTTTGTTGAATTTTGATTAATTGTCCCGAAAAATGTTGGAATTAATTTTCTATAAAAAAAATGTATGATCAAGATGTCTTTATAGATTTTCAGAATCCCATTTTAGGTCTCTATATTATTTCAATTTAATTAATATTTAATTGATTTAATTAATATTTTATTGAAAGTAGAACATTTGAAATCCTTAATCCTTTTGTCTCTATTAGTGAATTAAAGAGCACAGATAAAATTTAATTTCACCAGAAAAGTTAACAATAGCATGAAATCTATAGTTTTGTATTTTTAGTCCTTTTACTAATTTCAAAATTATTATTTTCAGGGCACAAATCCAACTTCGAAGAGTGAAATCTCTGTTCCAAGATGAACGCCAAGAAATCATCATTTTCGGGGTAAGTTTTTACAATTTTAATAATTCTTATGACTACAAAACTGCAACATTGTTTACATGGTATTATTCAAATGACAATATAATTTTGTCAAATGGTATTTAACATCTATCTACATCACAATATGAGAAATTGAAATAATATTTTTGATACACTTTGCCATTAAAATTATTTAGCAACAACTTGAACAACATTTTTCTTATATTACATATTAAAATTGAAAATCAAAGAAAAATTATTCCTCGGGGAATAATATGAAAAGTCCCTGAGATTTGACTTTAACTTGTTGACAAAAAAGTACATTTTTATCAATTTTTTCCTTTTATACTACTATAAACAATTGAATATTCACTTACACCGAATAGAATCATTAGAAATTTTCACTTTTCTTCCAACATAAGAAAGAAAAACCAACATCCATAAACCATTCAACCGGTAGTCGAATAACTTCTTGCAGTCATTTGCGGTTTGCTAGCTTACCTGCAACAAAAACCCAAAAAAAAAATAATTAAAATCTGCTTGTCGAATGTCAATATCGTTGCTAATTAAATGAATAAAACACATCTAATGAGACCACAATGGCGCATTGTTTCTAATTAGCAATACTTTCACCGTTAACTATGGTATCAACAAAGAGACGGAACAATATAATTAACATCAATGACATTAACATCTAAAAAACAAAAAAAATCTATTTTTAAAAATATCAGGTATTAATCAAAAGATATTTTTTCATTGTAAAATTAATGAAAATTTTCTTAATACAAAAAACAGATTCAAAAAAACATTTCGTCTGATTTTAAATTTTAATCTCATTTCCAACGGCCTAATGAGCAATAACGTTTAATTATTGTTATTGTCAGCCGGTGGTGGCAATCAACGTGGCCGGTAATTAACGACTTGTTGTTTAAATTTAAATGCGACCTCATTATTGTTATTACTTGAATTCGACGCGGTTAGGCATGGCTCGCGAATTGGCACTTATTGTTGCACGGTTTTGTAAAGGTAGGCAAAAGAATAAACAATTGTTATCCTTGTTGCCAGGCGGAATTTTGCATTATGCTCGCAAATTAACGACCGTTACGTCGGGCTAATTTAGATTTAGTTTAATTACTTATCCTATTAGTTAAGCAGACGTTGCAAATTGGGGAAAAACATGTTTTTCGTCAAATTAGGCTTTGTTTTTCATTAGAATATATCAAAGCAAATTATTTTTGCAGCTCATTTAGTACTTTTAAATCATTAAAATTAATTTGTTCAATGCACGATTGGCTCTAATTTTTACCATTTGCATATGGAAAAATAAGGATCAATTCTTTAAATTCAGAATTTTTTTAGTTTTCTCTTTGGTTATATTTTTCATGGAGTTGTTACATTTTTTTATTCTTGCATTTTTTTCTAATTCATTACTTCTTTGATTTTTACAAGTCACATAGTTTTTGTTATAAAAACTGTGTCTACAAAGTTTTTTTTTCAATTTCTCTATTTCCGTTTTTTTATTAAACATTATATTTGCTCTCATTAAACATCAATAATATATTAATTTATTATATAATAAATTATATATATTTCCCATTATTATCTATCTTTTCCATTATCTTCATACTTTACTAATCACTCGTCAAATCAACAATGTCATTTGTTTATACGATATTCTAAGATTGCATTTAAAAATAGTGACTTTATAAAATAAAAAAAAACCAACAGTAAGTAAGATAAACAGTTGAAAAATACTTGTGATCCATACTAATCACATTTTACAAAAAAAAAAAGAAATTGGTAAACGGTTAGAAAAAATAGGAAAAGGTTATAAATAATTATATTAAATATGGTTAAATATTTGTTTAGGTTAGAATTTTCTTAGGTTGAATAAACTACAAAAAGTAAATAGTGTTTTAGGGAAAAATTTGAGGACCACTGTCACAGATGATATTTTCGTGACATTTTAACTTTATGGTCAACTTCAGACAAAGCTTCTGATATTGCGTGTCATTGATGAGGGTTGATTGCGGGCGGGCTTCATTATAATTTATAATAAAACAAATTTAATACGTTACAGCTCTCTTATTCGGAACATTATTACATACATGTCTGTCGATTTAACGTTTTTATTTGGCTGCTCATTTTCCATTATTTGCGCTCATTGCTAAATGTCAATGTTTAAGTCAATATGGCGTAATCGCCGGACGATGGCAATCATCCGCCCGACGGGCTTGCATTTATTTTAATATTTCAATCAATCAACAATCATGTCTGCTTGCTTGCCAATTTACCAACCTTAGAAAACCTGTCCATTTTCTTTTCGAAAAAAAAAGGAAGGAAATTATTTAATCGACGGGGTATTAAATTCACATGCTCGGTTACATTATGTTATGCAATTAGGGATTAATTTTATGTAATAGTTGAAATAAAATAAGCAAACTGATATCTTTTTTTGTTTTAAAATTTTGTAATTGTTTGAATGATGGAAAATTTTAAATGAAATATATTGAAATTTATAGAATTTAAAAAATCTTTTCACCCATGTGTGATAAACGATATTTTATATAATCAGAAAAAGTACAAACTGTTCTAAGGAACTACAAAGTTTAAAATTGTTAAAATAATAAACATTAAGTTTACCAATATGATAAAATCTTCTTTAGAAAATCATCCAAAAAAAGTTATACAAAAATTTACTAAAGTAATTTTTAAACCTTATACGATGATTAAAAAATAAACACAATTTTTACATCAATATGGTTAATTACACATAAAGAACATTAAAATTAACTTATTTATTTATATAACTTACTTTATTTATTATAGAATGTTATTTAAAAGATTTGAACAAATTTTATCATGAATGGCATATAAATAAATAACTACAAATATGTCAATATTATCAATATGAAATTTTGCAAAAAATTAATTTTATGTATCAAATAAAATAGGATTTTTGCCAAATATAAATTATTAATATATTGAAAATTTTATAAAATACGGCAAATTTCAAAGGATTCATTTTTCTGATTCATAATTTCCCATATTAGGTTTGAAAAATAAAATATTTATTTTAACCTTGACATATCCTTCAAAAACAAGGAAGTAAACCGAGCATATAAATACATTTTGCAAATAACATCTTGAAAACTATACAAATTCCTTATAATGTACAACTTTGTACAACTTTGAAAAAGTTTAATTACATTCAAATACATCAAATGAAAAATGGGGACTTTGCTAAAATATGAAGGATGCGAATTGTCGTGCTTGCATGTCGCATGTACTTGTGAGTAAATGCGATTATAAAGTTTGAAATTGTAGTGCTCGGTCGCAACGAACGAAATGTGTAATTTAAACAAAACTGAATTATTGCCAATTTAAGTTTTTATCAAAAAGTTTTATTAGTCTTTCGTGAACCATTTTCTTCTCACTCGCTTTTTTATATTTTTATTTTTTTATATATAATACAAGGTGTACCAAGAAAATCAAGAACAAGTGATCTTTAATTGTCGTTCACGTGGAGATTTCATTAGAAGTGAATGAAGTGAAAAATCAACTGAGAAGATCTAATTTGCGATAAGCCGGCCAACGCCTAAGAAATAAACCGAATACGTCATATTAATTCCTTAATTATCTCGGACGATAAATTACAATAAAAGTGGCACGTTTCACGCATCGCGTTCGGCCGATGTGGCATCTTGTTTTTCATTAAATAAATTTAATTTTGCGTATAAATATGCAATGAATTACGCTCGCTACTTGGACGCGAATATTGTGTAATGCTAAATCTAATCGTATTTGTTGTCGATTAGTATGGTAATTAGGTAATAAATAATTTCAAATGTCAATAGCTCTTGAAAATTAATAATTTAAAGATGTAGATATTACTGAAGTTTAAATTTTGATAGTTTAGTTTTAAAACATTTCAGGAGAACTTTTAGAAATTAGTTAATATTTGATAATTTGTTGATATAAGTGACCGATTTCTATGAAAAAATATCAATCAAATTTCAATCTTTATACGAAAATATCAAGAATCTCTAAAATATGAATCAATTTTAATATTTTTAACAGATTGATTTTGCTGATAAGAATTTTTATTCTGGCTAATTTGACATCATTAAAATTCTCTAAACATTTACCCTGAAAATTTGAGAAAAAATGTAGGTAAATATGGAAAATATGCAGGATGAATTTTCATTAGGCTAGTAATGAGGGCACATTTTTAAATGAAAATAATGGTTTAACATAAAAATGGCAAACAACTGGACAATTCGTTGTAAATTTATTATTGAAAAAGTTAATTATTTGTCCAACGATACAAGTTTTCAACAATTTTTCAAAAATTTTAGGAATGATTTGTTATTGATACTTAAAATGTTGCTTATCAGTTGTTATTTCACATTCTGACATGGTTATATTTCCTATAATTTTTTGTTAACAAACTTCTTTGAAATTTGGACTAATTAAACAAAATGCAGATTTATGTAAATTTGCCAATTTCAAATTGTTGCAAAGAATCTAAAAACATTTCATAGCTGACAGTTAAAGTTTTGGCTCTAATTATCTTCAGTTTAATGTTTGAAAACATTTTTGTATAAGATATTTATATAACAAATAGTAGTTCAATATCTTTTAAATAATGAATATATTTTGTAACTTTCCACTTTTATAAACCTTCTATTTTAAAGTTATCAAGATTTATTTTAGTAGAACCTACATCTTTTTCATAGATTCGAGTAATCAACAAATTTTCTAACTTTACTATTTTAACAATAATCAAAAGAAACAATAAATTCTAAAGTTATAACAATTAAATTGAAAAAAACCTCAAGCATGGAATAAAAACTCCAAGTTTGGAATACAATTCCGCTTAAACAATGAATCAGTAAAATTTGACATAATATTAAACAAAACGCATATTTATGCAAATTCGGGGAGAGGCGCTCCAGCAAACATAAATAATTTAATAAAATTTATGCAAATGCGCAACATATACGAATGTCTCAATCGTAAAAAAGCCAACACGAATTTAATGCATTTTGCCCATTCGAGGGAATATTGTTCGCTTTGTTTCAACCCATGCGCTCATCGTGGACAACATGTTTTATTTATTCATTTCGAGCGCCGTTAATGCGATCCGGTCCGGTCCGATCCGGGTTCTCGATTCGTTTTCGATTCCTCTCGTTGATGATGATTCTCCTGAATCTCGTCTGAAAACGCGCATAAATAAGTATCGAAACGACAAAATAAAAAGTCACCCACTGCGCACGAGTAGTGCGCACGCGTGCACCAAGTTGAAAATTCAAAATTCAATTTTCAATAATTCGTCGAAAAGGGTGGATTTTCGCCGTTTACAAATTTAATTTACTATTCCACGCGGACTCTGCAGCGCCATCTGCATCGACGCCACGCACTCAAAAACAAATGGCGCCATTTGGTTCTTCGTTCTTAGCTCTTGGTTTTCTTCGTTCTTGGATGCTCATAAGATGAGTGAAATAATGCTAATAAAACAGCTTGTCGTCCGCGTTCGTACGATGTAGAAACGCGGTGAATAAATGTTGTTGTTGAATCGCTTTCCTTTCCTTTTCCTTCGGTTCGATGTGTTTGCTTGCTTGCTGTGCTGGTTGCTTGCCGATGGAATCAAATTGAAATGTCAAATGTCTCTGGAGCGCGCGCAGTTTAGTGCCGATGCTCGGTGCTCGCCTAAAGAGTTCCATAATGACGCTTGTAAATGCAATGTTTTCATATGCGGAATCGTTTAAAAATCGAATTAGCGTTAATAAATTTACTCGACATCATCTGCATACGATTCCGAAATGGTATGAAGTCCCATTAATACTTGTACGTACATGGAATGTGAACTTTGCAGAATTAATATGGTAAATGTGTATG
>JARJDZ010007889.1:0-26155 GCA_030264555.1 Aleochara sp. GC000083
AACAGAAAAATTATGATGACATTGTTTACATATTAGAATTATAGAAATAAAGTGTTTATGCAATACCATATGAGACTGCTGTAGATGCCCACATAAGCAGATTATCTTGACCCCTGCCGCTTAAACTTGAGGCCATGTTCAGAACTGGGTACAGCAAAATGTACAGAGTCTAAAAACAAACAAAATATTATAATGTATTTACAATACCATATGGGACTGATGCAGTGTCTAGACTGGCAAATAATGTAAAACAAATGTCCACCATCTCTTAAACTTGCACCCATGTTCAGAACTGACTCCATCAAAATGGATGACAGCCTAAAACAGAAAATGTATTATGAAGATGTGTGTCTTGACATTTTTCAAATAAAATGTTTATACAATATCATATGAGACCATAAGAGATGCCTACACTAGTGGATGATACTAACCAAATGTCCCCTGTCTCTCAAACTAGAGCCCATGTTCAGAACTTAGTTCAGCAAAATTTGGAAGAGTCTAAAAACTTACAATACCATATGACACTGCTGTACATGCCCACACCACTGGATGATGAAATCCTAAAGTTCCCTGCCGCCTTAAACTTAAGCCCATGTTCAGAACTTACTCCAGCAAAATATGGAAGGCTCTAAAAACGTATAATACCATATGACACCGTTGTACAAGCCCACAACACTGGATGATGATATCCTAATGTCTCCTGCCTCTTAAATTTAAGCCCATGTTCAGAACTGAGTCAGCAAAATGTGGAAGAATCTACAACATAAAAAATATTATGAGAATGTGTATAGAAATGAAATTATTGAAATAAAATGTTTATACAACACCATATGTCACAGCTGTAGATGCCCATACCAGTGGATGATGATATCCTATTGTCCCCAGCCCCTTAAACTTAAGCCCCGGTACAGAACTGAGTACAGCAAACTGTCGAAGAGTCTAAAAACATGAAAAATATTATGAGAATATGTATTTCTTGATATTATTGAAATAAAATTTTTATACAATACCATTTGACACAGCTGTAGATGCCCATACCAGTGGATGAGGATATCCTATTTGCGAAGAGTGTAAAAACTTAAAAAACTTAAAAAATGTTATGACACATGTAGATGTCCACACTACTGGATGATGCAAATGTCCACTGTAGCATAAAGAAGTGCTTATGATCTGATGAGTCTACAAATGTAAAAAATGATGAGATGATTTACATCTAAATTATTGAAATTAAATATTTAACAATACCATAGAAGTCTGCTGTAGGTGCCCACACCAGTGGATGATGATGCTACACAAATGTCCCCTGCCTCTTAAACGCCCATTTGCAGGGGGCTGACTCCTTCAAAATATGGAAGAGACTAAAAATTATTCACAACTTGAAATTATTGAAATCGAATGTTTATACCATACTATATGAGAATGTTGCAGGTGCTCACACCAGATGCTTTCCGAATTTCTCCTGCCTCTTAAACTTATGCCCATATTCCGAACTGACTCCATCCAAATGAGGCAGTCTAAAAACAGCAAAAATATGATGAAATATTTAGATGTTAAAATGAAATGTTTACACCATACCATATGAGACAGCTGCAGGTGCCCACACTAGAGGATGATGGCATGCAAATGCCTCCTGCCTTTAAACTAGTTCCCATATTCAGAGCTGACTCCATCAAAAAGTGGAAGAGTCTAAAATAGATAAAAAATATGTTAAAATTGCTAAGAAAATGAAATTATTAATATTAAATATTGATGCAATACCATATGAGACTGCCATTGGTGCCCACACCAGCAGATGATGCTTTCCAATGTCCCTTGCCTCTTGAACTTATGCCCATATTCAGAGCTGATAGTCCACAAAAATGTGGAAGTCCAAAAACAGAAAGAAATATTAGATTATTTTCATCCTGAAAATATTGAAATTGAATATTTATACCATACCATATTAGTCTGCTGTAGGTGCCCTGTCCCCAATACCAGTGGATAATGTTATGCAAATGTCTCCTGCCCTTAAACTAGTTCCGTTATTTAGAGCTGACTCCATCAAAATGTGGTGTGCAGGTGCCCACATAAATGGATGACCCTATTGAAATAACCCTTGTCGCTTAAACTTGTGTGCATATTCAGAGCTGACTTCATCAAAATGTGGAAGAGCCCAAAAGCAAAAATATTATAAAATTGTTTAGGCTTAAAATTATTGAAATAAAATGTTTATACAATACCATATGAGACTGCTTAGAAGTTCACACAAATGGGTCATGCTATCAAAATGGACCTCCCCCCATTTAAAGTTGTGCCCATATTCATAGCTGACTCAATCAGAATGGGAAAGGATCTAAAAATGGAAAATATTATGTTAGTGCTTGAGTTTATTTAAATGAAACGTTTAACACTTCTATGTGAGACTGTTTTATATGCTCACATGCTGAGACAATCAAGTACATACCTTGCAATTTCAACTTTGTGGGTGCTGAATTGAGTCACAAAGCTTATAGTCCTTTGCTGAAATGATGATTTGGCACTTATCCATTGTTACTCAAAATTCCAGTAACAAGAACTTATTGTAATTGATGATGGCTTCATTTCCTTGAACATGAAGTGGAAACTGCAACAATAAATAAAAACCTTATGATGAGAAATATAATTAGATGTTCATGTACCTATCGCACTTACAGGAATATTTATTCAAGCCTCTGATTCCTCCAATATGTGGTAGACACAAAATACTTTATGGTTCTGGTTGTAACAAGAAATATATTGAAATGTTCACTTATTTACTACCATGAAAACATGCAGCTCAGGTGGTGGGTGAACATTAAAACCTCCAGAGAAAATGGTGTCGTGCTGTAAAACTCGATTGTGTGGAAGTACATATTTCAATTAACGAGGTAGTACTAAAGAATAACCTGTCAATTGTGGAGGGAATAAAGTGCCACATTACTCCCGTGGTTTGAAACTTTGCTATTCGGTCATAAAACCATTATTCATCGGTCCTACTATACATGAATAAAGAACCACTTTACTCCCGCGGTTTAAAATTTGGCTGGTTTAACACCCGCCACCACCATAACCAAAAAAAATATCCAAGCAACTGTAAATTAAAGAAGAAGGAATATGAAGATTTTTAATTTATTTAATATTAAGGTAATCCAAATGAGAAAAAAGATTTACAACAGAGGACAGCACAGCTACAAATTATTAAAGACCACACCACACCAAACAATGCACTATGCTAAAGGTGCGCACAATACCATATTTACAGCGGATTGATATACATAGTATTAAGTATTAAAACAATACCTTAAGAGACTGCTGCAGGAGCCTACCCTGCTTGGAGAAGCATTCCAGTTGTCCCTGACTGCTGAAAGTTCTCTATACTTGATAAACAGACCCAAGAAAACATCAATGTTTCTAAAATAAGAAAAATTATGACACCTTATAACATATAGTATTTCTTGAAATAAATTGTTAAAGAATACCTTAAGAGAGAGCTGCAGAATTGCACACCAGTGTATGATGTTATCCATATATCTGCTGCACCTTAAACTTGTACCCATGTTCACAGCTGACTCCATCAAAATGTGGAAGAGTCTAAAATCAGAAAATTTATGATTACTTTCTTTACATCTTGGATTTATAGAAAGAAAATGTTTATATAATACCATATGAGAATGCTGTAGATGCCCACTTAAGTGAATGATCCTTGAACTTGTGCCCACATTCACAATTGACTCTATCAAAATCTGGAAGAGTCAAAAACAGAAAAATTATGATGACTTTGTGTACATCCTGGATTTACAGAGATAAAATGTTTATACAATACCCTGTGATACTGGTACAGATGACTTTGATGAATTTGTTTACATATTGAATTTATAGAAATAGTGTTTATTCAATACCATATGAGACTGCTGAATGTGCCCACACCAGTAGATGATCCCAAATGTCTCCTGCCCCTTAAACTTATGCTCATGTTCACACCAATAAATTTGTGCCCATGTCCAGAGCTGACTCCAACAAAATGTGGAAGAATTTAAAATATAAAAATTATGATGACTTCATTTACACTTGAATTTGTAGAAATAAAATGTTTATACAATACCATATGAAACTGCTGTAAATGCTCACACCAGCACATGATCCCAGCCAAATATCCACTGTTACTTAAATTTATGCCTGAGCATGGGAAGCCTTTAGTTTCATTTTCGTGATTCTTTTTCTTGTTGGAATATTTGCTCCTTCCACTATGTTTTTGGAGACTCCAAAAGAGTTCTGGTGCAATTATACGCTGCCTTGCACCCCCTTTGATAGTTGTTCTTTTTAGCGTTTACTACATTTAAGTTTTAAGCTTTGCAATACTGATGCATGATGAAAGTTGAGTAACAATGACTTAGTAGAAATTATACGGAATAGTCAATTTTGTGGCGACGCTTTTGTACCTTATATGCTCTCGTGAAGATGATTAAATCATCAACGGCGTAGAGACTAAGGAAATAAAGCAGGAAGTTACAAATTCCCCTTGAAGTCGTTGAAGGTGTTTCCATGCTTTAAAGAAGGAGAAACAGGTGAGAAATCCGTTTGTTATCGTCGAACGCGTTTGTCATACATCAAAATTACGTGTGTCAAACTCCAAACTTTCATTATCATTTCGTTTCGAAGTATCACAACTAAATTCAATGTGTATTGCGTGAAAAAAATTCAAGTCCAGATGATTCAGAAATCCGAAGTATGCAACATATCGGTAAGCTATGCATTCGTTTGCGCTGTCGGAGCGCAAGCCCGAGGAAATCGTATATCGGGCAAATCGCCCACTTCACGGATGGGCCACCTCCTCCGAAAAAGTGGCCGCTAATTGCGGGCGCTGTGGCCGCCACCGTCGTCTGTTCAGGCGTTTTCTACACGCTCGTCGGGTCCAAATTGTCCTCCCGCGGCAATTATTCGCGAAGTGATGTCCTGCCCGTCAGCAACAACTTCGACCTGCACGACATCAAGCTGCGGGACCGCTTCAACTTCATCAACAAGGTGGTGGAGAAGTGCGCCCCATCGGTGGTCTACGTCGAGATCCGGGACACGCGTAAGATGGACCGCGAGACGGAGAACCCCCTGATTGTTTCCAATGGGAGCGGTTTCATAGTGTCGGACGACGGTTGGATCTTGACTAACGCACACGTCGTCATCAACAAACCGAACGCCATCGTACAGGTCAAGCTGAAGAACGGCCAGGTGTATCCGGCGACTGTCGAGAACGCCGACATGAACATCGATCTTGCGTTAATTAAAATCAATCCGGATGACAAGCTTCCGGCGCTCCAGCTTGCCAAGTCTGGAGACGTGAGCGTTGGGGAATGGGTGGTTGCTCTGGGGAGTCCTCTCTCATTGAGCCATTCCGCAACGGCTGGCGTCGTACGTAAAGATGTTTTATGCACTCGTTTTACCCTTTTGTGTTTCTCTTTTGAGAGCTGTTTGCTTTTTACATCTGAAAAGAGACTACTGTAAATTTTTGTTATGACTTCTCAGCTTCATGACCCTCTCATGTCTCACCTTGAGCCCTCATTCCAATTCCAGTATATGCAGGTCATAGATACTATAGTTTCATCTTTCATATCTCTTTTTAGGTAAGTTGCGTCAATCGGAATGCTGATGAATTGGGGCTGCGGAATTACCAGATGCGCTACATTCAAACTGACGCTCCGATTACATTTGGTAATTCAGGGGGTCCTCTGGTGAACCTCGATGGGGAAGTTATCGGTATCAATAATCTCAGGATCACTGCAGGCATATCATTTGCAATACCAGTCGGTAGGTTTGCATGGAATGCACTTAGCTAATCGATAACTAAATTCCGGACTGTTTTCATGTGGTTTTAGAGTTTGTGCAGAAGTTCCTCGATCGGATTCAGTACATCAATGCGCACAAAGTGGAGACATTGCAGAGTGTGAACAACTTGGGCATTACGACCATCACGATGAATTCGGAGATTGTGGATGATGTTGCGGCTAGATTTCAGATCATGTCTGGTGATATTCGTCAGGGTGTTCTTATTTGGAAAGTGATGAGACGAAGTCACGGAGAAAAGTAATTAACATTTTTATGGATAAATGAATCAATTACAACAAACTGAAATTTGAATAGGAAATTTGAATTCAATTACTGATTGGAAATTGTTTTATATTCTTATAGGGCAGGATTTGTTGTTGGAGATGTAGTAACGCATGTGAACGAACACGCTGTGAATTCCACGAAGGATTTGTACGATCAAATGCAGACAGGGAAAACGAACAAGTTGAAAGTGATTCGGAACGGGGAAACCATTACCATCGATGTAGATCCGTAACTCCAGAACTCGTCGAGGAAGAAGCCATCATCGAATCGAATCTATGTGCACAAGGCAAGTGTCACCTGCAATATCCACCTGTGTTTCGTTTTCGAATGTATCATTTGTGTATTGCTCAATCATCGATCAGGCGGATGCATCGAATTATCGAACTTTAGAGCGACGACATTCAAGTTCCACCCCATCAATAATACTTGCACAAATGACTGAAAATAAACGTTGATTGGAACATTGAACAATGCTGGCTGACTCGTTCGTGCAGTCTCTGAATACAGGGAATTGAATGTTTACTGATTGGGTAAATCCCATGCGAGCGAAACAAACGCATAAAATTTATTTTTGTTTTTCTCGCAATTTTACATTTTAATGCGTATTTATAACATTTTCGGAAGGCGGCAGTCGTTAACACACCATTCCACGATAGACAATATTTAGTTGTGTGTTCTGAAAACACATTAAAGTGAGTTTTAATCAGAAATTGTTGGTCGTTCAGCTGCGAATATATAATTTAATGTATTTGGATTAAAATTTAAGTTGAGTCATAATTAAATTTTGTATTTTCAGGCAGTTTTTGTATTCATTTAATTAGTGTTCTTATAATTATCTATAAGGTTCGCAGCTTGGAAGTTGATAGTTTGAACTGGAAAGAGAAATTTTCTACTGTTTGATTTCTTCATAATTGAAGAGTTTTCCTTAGGATGCGGAAAAGAGGAGAAAGGATAGAAAATTTTTAAGAAGCAGAAAAGTTCTTGTCTTTTGGTATAAAATCTGGGGAATAAGGAGGCTGATGTAAGGAAACAGACCATCCTTAAGATTTTTTAGTCAGCTTTACAGTATGTGGATAACTACAAATAACAATTGTTGTTAAAGAGTTAAAGAGATGGAAGAAATTAATAGTAGTATATACATAAGAAATTTATATAATTTTAATTATGTTATTTAGTGATGACAAAATAAAGAAATGGAAGTAATTTTAGATTAATAATTTAGTTGTTACTACAATGAATATGAATGCAGGAGTTGAAGAACAATGAAACGAGGATTCCTTACAATTTTGAATTATGCATGCCTTGAAGGATTTACTATCCGTGTGGTGGTTTCGAGGGTACATCAAGAACTACAAGAAGCACCTTGTTAGAACAGCCTGCATTGTTTCACTCTCGACTCAGTTCTCTCGTGTTCTTCTCGAAGCGCGCGCTCGCGTAAACTCCCATTCGTGTGGTGCATGCAAGAGGTGAATGTCGCTCCGAAAATAAACGGCGCGGCCGCGTGTAGCGTGCGCCGGCTGGCGGCGGCGGCGGCGGCGGTAGCGGTGGTGGCGGTCGACGGCGACGGCGACGACGACGGCGAACTCCAGCGTCAGTTCGCACGATGGCCGACGACTATGTGCATCTGGCGCGCGCGAAGGGCCGCTCGGCGTCGATCTGTGCGGCGAGCTCGGCGAGCATGGAGGAGATGCTGCCGCCCGCAGGTGGAGGCGGCACCCCGGAGGCGGCCGGCACGCCGGTGCAGCAGCGGCGGCGGCGGCCGGCCGCCCGCTCGCAGAGCGCGCGTATCTCCAGCGGGCGGTCGGTGCGAAGACGCGCGGCGGCGGCGGCCTCCGCCACCGCCAACAATGCGAACGTCAAGAACTGCAACAGTGAGCCGAAGCTGGACCAGCAGCCGTCCGACGCGGCCACGCCGGACATCTCGCCGAACATTCGCCGGAAGGGCTCCACGACGGCGGCGAGACGCGGCACCTCCGTCTACCACCGGAAGTCCACCGCCTTCCTCAACGTGCCGGACAATCGGAACAACTATGCCGCTGCGAATTCGCCCACCAACGGCAACGAAGAGGACGAGGATTCGTATCGTCTAAGGTCGTTTAGCTTCACATCGAAGGGTAAAGGTAACTTAAGTCATCAACTTTTCTTTTGACTCTAAGAACAACGCTAGTTTTTACCTTTTGAAGATATTCACGTGCGCATTCAAGAAATTGCGCTCGTTTCCAGTCAGGAATGATTATGATTCAGTTTGTCGTTGTGTGTTGATCTAATAATAATCGTTTAGCTTCGCGACAACAATTCGCAACATTTTCGTTTCTTTCAAAAATACATTTTCAAAAGTCAGTAATGGAACTACAATTTCTATCTGACTTCTGATTCTTTACAATGAAACATATCAAAACTTGGAACCTCTTGAAACTGGGACCTGTTGAAAATTGACTCAATCTTATCAAAAATTTAGTTTTTCATTACGTTTTTGAAGTCTAATTTCTCATTTTTGGTCACATATCACGTGAAAATTGAATTTTCTTTACTTCATATCAAACTTTGCGAAATTCCCTTATAAACTCGTGAAATTTGCATATCACTAATTTATAAAGTTAAGACACTTATAATAAAACCTACTCTTTTGTTTCATGTGAATCAGTTGCTTAGAAATTTGTCGAAATAATCTGTCAGCTATCAGTTTTTGGGCAGAAAGTTTTTCTAGACAAATTTCTTACAAACATTAAAATCTAATATGAAAAACAAACATTTATCCTGATAATTAATCGAATAAATAATGTATTATGAAATATATTTGCAACTAAAACAAACAGTCATTTGCTGATTTCCAATTTTTGTTTCAACAGATATAATTTAAACAACTTGATTTTTATTTTGTACAATTTATATTATTTCTCGATTTTATCGACAATAGGCAAATAAAATTGTAACCGAAGAAATGGCTAACTTTATCTAACTTTATCTGATTGTAAAACAGCTAAAATGTTAAATCTTTTGGCATTTTTGCATACAAGATAAATTAGAACTCCTAACTAATTTCGTTGTTGAGTCTAATAATAATCATTTAGCTTCGTATTTTCTTCACAATTGAAGTCAACAATTACATCGCAACATTTTCGTTTTCATTTCTCTCAAAAATATATTTACAGGAAGTACAATTTTCATGTGACTTCCGACAACTCTTTACATTTACACAAAACGTATTAGTATCAAAACTTCAATCCTCTTGAAGCTGGGACTTGTTCAAAATAGTTTGAAACTCATCAAAAAATTTAATGAACAACTAATTTTGCGTCACACATCACATGTTAATGGAATATTCTTCGGTCTTCTGTTCGTCATTAATTATCCTTTCGTATGGCGGAATTACTTTCGTTTCATTTGGCACGTGGTTATTGGCAGCAAGACATCAGAGCATGGCGTCTGTTTTGTTTCCTCGTAAATTGGGCGCGCCTTTTGTGCGAACACTTTGTAGCGAACAATTTTGCGATGTTTCCAACGCGCGCGCGATTCGTATACACGCTGCTTGGACAAATAAATGCACGGGCTCGCTATTTTTACATTTGTAAATAACGACCTGAAGTTTGCTAAATCAAAGGGAATCCAACATGGGAATTAATTTATTTTGCGTGTACATATTTTTAGCGAATCGCTACACTCACTTACAACTCGTATTATTCATCCATGTGGTTATTCATGCAAATTTTCCGTTATGGCATTACACAGTTTTGATTTTGGACAAGTGTTTCAGTCTAGAAGTTTTGAGAAAGTGCTTTTGTTTTGGCTAGCTTCTACAATTTGCAATTTTTGAACTGACTAATTCCCAATATTAAAATGTTCAAGTTGATTTGAACGTTGAAACAATTCGTTATTTCATAAATTAGTTTCCAAACTTTTTTTATTTTGTTCTGTACACTTGAAAACAAAATTATAAGGTGGAAATGGAAAATGTGAAAAGTTGTAGATTTGTAACTGAAATAATAGCTTCCAAATATTTAAAGATACAACTTATTTTGGAATTTCTAAAATGGTTTAAATCTGCACTATAAACTTGAAAATTTATAGAATAAATGCAAAATTATAACTGATTAGAAAATATACAATATCTGGTTTTGCAATTCCACTGTAGCTAAAGATGAAATTTTTAATTTTAACTTCCTTCTGAAAAACATGCAGAAATTTTGCACACGTTTTGAGTGACACCTTATAACGATCTAATATCCGCAATAAAAGTAGTAAAGCTCTTCGTAAATTGGTGTACATGTGTTAAGTGCACGTTCGCCCAGCACGCAAATAGAATTGCAAAAGCTGCAGCTTGAGGCGAAAAGTTACGATTACTAGTGTTGCAAATTTAATGCGTCGGTGGCGTTTGAATCACTCAACGTTTTCCGTGCGGTTGCATATATTAATATGTTCTATCATCGTCATCGTTGTACCATCATAAGCAATTCATATAAACTATCATATGCAGTCAACAACTAATGCATACGTACGTAAAGCGGTTTTGATACAAACCAGACCTGCTACATTTCGCATAGATTCGCATAACATTTCGCATTCGTGCATTTGGGAAGTTTGCAATTATTATTTTCGTGTGATATTGGATATATTTCAGAGCATTACTCAACAACAACAACTTTATTAGCTGTAACTAATACGTTCATTGTTCTATTCGGAGTAATGTATTTAAAACTTTTAATTTGGATGCGAATTTCTGCGCAATTCAGTTTCAAGTTTTAATTTACAATGCGCTTTGATTAATGGCTAAATTAGACTGGGGAAAAGTTGGATTTTAAACAAAATTGCATTTACAGACCGTCGACTGTTCATTTTATTTATTGTTTTGTATTGAAGTTATTTAATGGGATATTTAATTGCATATTTTATTATTTTTCAATTTAAATTTAAATTCGTTAATTAATAATAATGATGGAATTAATCAGATAGGGTAATTGTAGATTATTTGATGCAATTGCAATTGATGCAACCATAAAAAGGAAATTAAAAATAAATTTATTAATGAAATCAAAAAGCTGTTTATCGACAATTAAATATATGTTCAAACAATTTTTAATCAAATTATGGTCATAAATGTAACTAATAATTTTTGAATTAGTATTAAATAATGTGATAATACATGAAATCATTTGGCTTGATATTTGAATAAATATTCTAGGACATAAAATGGTAATTTTTAAACTATAATTAGTGTCCAAAATGAAATTAAAGATGGTTTTTGTTAATAGAATACAAGAATACTTCACACATTTATAAATTATACCAAAAAATAAATATTCAGTTGCATAAGAATTTAATTGAATTTTGTTTTGTTGATGATATTAAAATCCTGAAAATCCTATTGCAAACGAAACACCATCAACAAAAACAATAATAGTTTTCATATTAATAACTGCAACGAAATATTTCGTTTCAAGCTACATTAATTAAACATTATATTTAAAAACCCAAACACTGATTTTAAAAATCAGGGTTTTCATGCAGGTCATGTTATGAACAACAAAAAGGCATTAAAAATTAAACAAAATGTTTACTCCCTCGGTTAATTATTCATTAGTGCACTGAGTACATGGAGATTAATGAAATATTCACTTAAATGGGACCAAACCTTTTCCTTTCCTTGCACGTCCAAACAATATCGTTTGTTTTTTATATTTTATCCTGGAAAGCTTTCAACGGAACTTTGTTGGAACACCAAACTGGATCTTCACTCCCACGCGAAGAGCAACAAGTGCACGTTGCAGTTTGGTAGCATTAGTCTTAAGCCGAAATAAGCCCTTAAAAGCATAATCCATATGTCAAGACCCAGTTACCCAACATTGTTTTTAAATTTCCCCGTTCGTTTACAACTATACCAAAACAAAAAACAGCAACCAAAAAGTATTCGACATCTGGAAGATTCCATTTCGAATATTTGATACAATACGAATTGGTATTAAAGTTGAAACTAATGAATTGTGAACAGCTCGATGAAATTGTATTTCTCGGATTGTAGGAAGAGCACGAGGCAAACAAAGCATTTGCTTGTGATATATTTGATGCGAAATTGAAGTTGCAGTAATATGGGGCTGGTTGGTCTGCAGATGGCAGGAAAACGATGCTGGCGAACGCCCGATGATACCCTACATATATTTTGCAATAATGTGGGGGCGGCAGCCGTCGGTGGCAGCCTTTGGGGGTGGTGTGTTTGATATTGCCCTCTTCGGACCACTTGTTGTTTTAGCAACCTTTGTGGGTATACATTGTGGGACGTGCTAACGCATCCCTTTTACGGACCCGTTTGACATTCGCAACATTTCATTTAAGGTCCGTTATTTGCTTTTGTATCAACGATGCTCTTATTTGAACATAATATTATGCAAAAATTTCCATGTAGAGTTGGAATTTGTTGTACTTTTTCATTTGTTCATACTGCGAACAATTAGAGATTTCAATCATTTGTTAATTGAGTATGACATTCATTTAGGTGAAATTTTAGTTGGTTTTGGTATTTTGAAATTACTAGATTTAATTATTATATCGAAACAAAAATAACTTCCTATTTCTTATTAGATTTTTCTTTTATTAAACTTCCTAGCAATTTATCATCATTTTTAGAATAACTATTGTTTGTAAGGACATTTTCAACCCTTTTTATTGCACAAAGATATTTGAAAAAGTTTTTACAAGAAACAGAAAAATTAGTAGTCTATCGAATATTTATTGATTAATTTACTTTCAATTTGATTGATCATTTTGATTTTGCAAAAATTTTCAATTCTTTGATATCAGCATTGATCAACTAACGATGAATAATTCAAAAATGAATAATGAAAATGGAACTTCTTAAAATATGCATTTCATTGATTGGTAACTAAATGAAACTTCTACGAAGAATAAAATAAGAAATACAATTTATTTAGCAAGAATACTGTAATGAAATGAGATCGACGTGCACTAACAAGTTGCCAACTTTTCTATTTCTTATTCTTTGCTAACTTTCTTGCAGAAGAACTTTAAATACATCTCTTCCATCCATACATTAACAACTGAGCACATCAAAACTTTGGATTTCTTCTGTCGTTGCAACAAACTTTATGACTAACTAGAAAATTACTAATAATGTAATGTGATGTATGGTTTTATTGTTTATTTAAGAACTTCATGATGTTAAATCAAATAATCCAAGAAAACTTTCAAAGTAATTAATCAAATACCCAACATTCAAGAATTGATTTTAAGATCATATCAAATTTCAGTATCAGATTGCAAATACAATCGAAGTAAAATATGAAATGTTGATTTAAACTAAAAGCTCTGGATCAGGTTGCAACAAATATAGAATTTTAGATTTTTCAATGGGATTCGAAATAAAAATGTCTGCTTGTTTGATTCCCTTGCAGTTCTTTCTAAAGAAATCATCACATTTGATAAAAAAAAGTCAAATAAGCTTGGAAAATATTGCATTTTAAATTTCTGTTTCCCAAATATCGCAGAAGACTTTTCAGTCGAGTGGTCCTTACCGAAAAAGAAACCGTAGAAGGAGTAGAAAATCATATTTCTATGATTGAATGATTTTTGTGCGACATGAAATTGGGTTTCGTATGCAAATGAAATTGAGCAAACTTCTTCGAAGCTTTGCTCCTGCGATTTTCCACGTCTTGAGGAAAATCGCATTGTAGATACTTTCGAATCTTCAAGTACAACGCACTCGCAGCATTTAACCTTAATATGGGGGATGTACCTATTGAATAAATTGTTTTTTCCTTCGTTTTTCATTTCGTTTTCCACATACGTTGATGGCTGAAATGTTTGCATGAATTTGCAGTCGTTCCATCATGAAATGTTAACATTTTATTCGCATTTGCATACTCATTAAATGCGGTCTTTTCTGAGCGCCGAACTTAAAACCGTCAGCAATATATCAGCAGCCAAATTACAGCCTACAAGGTGTTTCTTCATCTTCTTTCGCGACGCCCACGCACGATTTCTAATTGGAAAATCGCAACAGTCTTAGGTAACACTTCAACATCTTCGTCAGGTTTTTTGTGGAGGCTTCAATGGAGTCTAGTCTCGAAGGCTTCTACTAATTAATTCGGGACAATGGAAGGAAAATGTGAAGGTGCTCCAGAGGAAATCTGTATTTATTCAACATCCTGGAAGTGGAGTGTTTGAAATGCGCCGTGCTAAATTGTTTTTGACGTCAATACACTCGTAAATCGAGTGACCACAAGAACTGTTTTAATGACGAATGAAATTTTAAATTCAAGTTTTGTTTTCTTCTTTTTTTGCATCTTTGAAAAAATGTGTTTTTTGTAACAATTTTAGTACGTGAAAAACTATTTCTCTGAATGAAAAATCTCTGAATGAAAATTTATCATGTTGATGGATAAAATATTAATTTTTGAAAATCAAAAACAGAAAAGCAGAAATATCATGTTACTTTTAAAAAATGCATTCAAAATATTTCCAAGATTTTTGTAATCATGAAATTGCGATTTATTTTTAGTTCTTACATTTATTTCTTCAAGGAAATGCTCTTGAAGGTTTATGTAGATTATAAAGATTTTAATATGAAAATGGACATTTTCCCGAGAGATGGCAACTCCCAGAACACGAAAAACGACTTTTCTTATGAATAAGTAAAAATGGCAGCGGGAAATGCATCAAATTTACTTGCCACAATATAATTTTCTTAATGCATCAAACAAAACTTCCAAAATCTCCAAATTCTCAAGCATAGCTTCAACTATCATTCAAAGAATTAAATTCCTCGTCTGATTGGTTGTGAAATGAAGGGTTAATTATCGAATTCGATTCCTTTGACATCCATATTTCTCAATTACATTTCGCATTGCAGAAAAGTCCAAAACTACAAACGTAGCCAATTTCGGCGAGTCTCAAGTAACTAAACTAGCAACTCATTAAAGACATCAAACAACAAACGTAAACATATCCCCGAGCATAAATACCTCTAGTTAATTAAGGAGGAATATCTTTGAAATGCTATAAACGGAATTGTAAACGATTCGCGTGCGCTGTGAATTCGTTTGAGTAGCGTGATTTTCGATTTCGATTCCCATGTGTTTTTCCGCGTGCACGCTGGAAAACTCTGTTAACACGTTTCTATAGAATTGTCTGTACAGATAAAAGCATATAAATGTGGACATTTATTCGAAGCGTCTATTTGTATACAGCTGAATTCGATATTTTGCAGAGTATTGTATAAAATGGCAGCGAAACGCTGGGAAAATGTAAAGAAATGCGGAAAATAAAGTTGCGACTTGAGAGTTGAAACTTAGGAAAATTCAATAAGGACATTAAGGTATTCAAAGCACGACTTCTTCCTTGTTTTTCTTTACGAGTTTTCCATAATGTGAATACAAAAAGAGAACTATACTGCATCGTGTAAACATATTTTGTTATGAATTTTTCTGAAGGTATTAATTGAAACTTATTGTTTGAACATGTTTTTGGATTGATTTACTCAAGAAGAATATGTTGAAGATATTTTTCTTCTAGAAAAGAACATTTGAACAATGAAAAATAAGGAAAGCATAAATTTAACATTATTTTTTTACAAATATTCACCAAAATATGTATGTAAAAAAATATTTGGAAATGATGTTGATTTGATGAAAAACTTTTTGTTTTGTAACTTTCTGTTTTGAATTTGGTCTTCATCAATTTTGAATTGAACTTAAAGTTCTTATTATGAATTTAATTGGCTCAATAAATTGTTTGATAAATTTTTGGATTTTTGCCCAGAGTATATTGATATAAATTGTTGAGATGAACTCGAAAGATAGATCTTTAACATGTGAATTTTCATCAATTTGAGATTAATTAATCAATAATTGGTTATTGACATTGTAGCAAATTATCTTCAGGATGTCATCTTTCAATTATCTTAATAAATCTTAATAAATTAAAATCAATATTAATTAGAAACTTGTGTTTATTTCTTTTTAGGTTATGTGAAGTTCTTTAACCATAACATTGCAAAATTACATATTAAAAAAATACAAAACTTTGATAGCAAACCCACCAACAAAAATTTTGTTGAATTGTTTGGTTTTTAGTAAATTTTCTTTTGGGCTTCACTCACAATGAAAATTATTATCTAATTTAAAACCAATAATGTATTAGAATTTGAAGTTGTTTTTCCTTTTAATTTTAAGTTCTCAATCCAGAAAATTACTAAATTAGACCCAAAAAATACTAAACTTTAAGATCATGATGATAGCAATCATAAAACCAACAATTACACTTTTAGTTTTCAGCAAATCATTTTTTGATTTTCACTCAAAATGAAAATCACTACGTAAATTGAAAATAATTACTGGTTACAACTTTATCTTTATTTCTTTCTTGACTAGAAAATTGTTAAATTACATGCTAAACAAACACAAAACTCCAAGATCAAAATCGTGAATTTACCTTAAGTGTAACTTTAATCGAGCATCATGATATGATTTTCTTCCACTTTCAAATACTTCCGGAAGGAAATACGCCAAAAGTTGAATGCCTCCTGGTGGTTGGCACAAAAGCCTGAAGGAAGAAAGGTTCGTGACCTCAAGTGACCACAATTTACATATCAAAATCACGCAATACGCGGAAAACCATCGGCGTAAACGAAACGCGAATCTGCGAATATTTACTTCGGAGATGGTGTCGACAACACGCAACATGCCATCGTTGGTTGGTCGCGCATTTGTGCACGACGCCGGGCCACATTTTGGCACGTGCTAGCATGAACATTAATTTGCCTAAAACGTTTCCAATGCGATGTCAACCGAGCATATCGCGCATACTCACGCATTCATTCCTACAACTTTCATTCGCACGTCTAATCGATACGATTCCAAACAAAAACTATCCATTCTTTCACTTTCCATAAGAGAATATGTGTGAGGACATTAAATTTCATTAATATTGATCAGGGTATCTTAATTTAATTAAAAATTCAGAAATGTGTTGATGAGTTTGATTAAAAATGTGTCATACATTTTGCATGATAGAATACAAATACAGAATTGCAAAAATTATTGCAAATCTTCATGCTTTTATTATAACTATAGTTTTAATCAACTATACTGAAAACAATAAAAAAATTACTCTGAATTTTGCTAACTGATATCAAATTAATAATCTGTAGAATGGTTGAAAGTTGTTGAAGAAGTTGTAATCAAATTAAAATTCCTTTGAAAGAATTTCATGAATCTCAAGTTGGAAAATTAGATTAATAAAAACCTTCAAATCTTCTTCGACGAGTTTTCGCCAATTTTTAAGTAAATTAGGGGTAAAATTTCCAAAATGGTATAATTTTTTATCATTCTATTGAGAATATTGTTTTGTGATTTCAACTCGATTCTGTTGTCGATTTTGATTTGCATTATCCCAAATTGCATGTATAAATCAATACACATTAAACTACATCATATCACCATAACATCTTAACTTAATTAATAAATACATAAATACAGACTTCAGACCAAGTTTGATTAAGTGTAACTCAAGGGTCGATGATTTATTTCGTCATATATTTCGCATGAAAAAAATATTTATGTTCGCATTTCTTGGCCGAGCTAAATGAATCATTCGACAGCGCGTCTGCGTTCGCCGAGCCAAAGGCTTGCAGACGAAGTGTGAATAATGATTATTCAGATGAAATGATTAATAATGGCTTTTTGCGCGGCAGAATTTTCCTCGCTCGTAATTGATGTGTTGGCGGGGGCATCGAGTGATTGTAGCTTATTGCCCCCTGTGCGTCTTAAACGCCCGTTTAGCAGCAACCTCAACGGAAACAGGCTGGAAAAATTGATGAGGCGTTACAATTTTATTGACCTCCATTCTTCGACGCAAACTGCTCGATGAACAGCGCACCAAATTCCGTGATGTTTCAATCCATCGACGACGGTGGAAAACGCCACACTCGAAAGTTTTCCGTATTTTCGCCAAGAAGGATGTTGCTGCAATAAAAAGGAAGCCATCATAAAATCAAGCTGAAGGCAACGGACAGGAAATACACATTTAAGGAAGATAGCATGTCTTCGTTTTGTTTACGTTTGCCAAAGGGGATGGAATTTGTGCGTAGCTAATTTTCTGCTGAATTAAAAACGCAATTTAATTTCAAATTAGCAACCAGCGCGTTTATACTTGGAATTTTAGTATCAGTCTGTTAATTTTCATTCCTTCAGGAGGTGCGTTTCGCGGACTGGGGAACCATAAGGAAATATGAAAGCAAATGGCTTTATTCAAGTCGACATCAAAAGCGTTCGTGACAGTTTTGTAAATTATAAACGTTGTACGCTCGGATAAGAAAACCAGTTTCCTGTTGTTTGTGTTATTTTTTCAGAGTTTTCGCGCTTGTAATTTGCACTGAAAATCTGCAACAACTCGTCTTTGGTGCCTGCATTTGATGCAAACATTTGCAAACTAACAAATTGTTAATTCTTATTTACTACTATTCTTTAGACGCGAACACAAATAGATACACAAAACGTCGCGAAAAATGATCACTGTTTATTATTTCGCCTTTGTGCGCTTTTGTTTTTGCACATTTCAGACCGTATGCTTTTGCAACATGTCCCACCACATTTACACATCAACCAATAATTTGCAACCATATGCTGGTTTGAAATTTGTTTAAACAACAGTTGTGAACAGAATTTGGACGAACGCGAATGGGCGTTGATTTTGGGTGGTCGTATTCACGCCTATTTAATCGAAATTAAAGTTAATAGCTTTGGCAGGAATAATAAACACATTTGTAGATCGAGGCGTTCAGAAGCAATCGACGCCAATCGACGGCCGATCGCCAATCAAGAAATAAATATGTATGTATTCATTTGCATATTGATGCTCGCCTTGCTTGCATTTTATATATTGCGCATTAATATTCAGAGGCGGCGATGGCGGTGGCGATGGCGACTATTTTTAGTGCAAGTTGACCATTAAAAAGCTCACTGGTCTCTGCTCAACCTTCAGATTATGCCAAGCCACTAATTATCACTGGCATGCCTTTTTTGCCATTAGATATTGTATGCAAGTTGTGTGCTACCATGTTGGGTCTAGTTGGATTAAATTATGCGTTAATCACTGCAGAGGCACATTGTTTCATTAGTGCACAGCAAGAAAGGAGTTGGTGGTAGAAAAGATTGCTTGGTAATTTTGATTAATTGCTCGTGGGTGATTTCTAGAAATAGCTATTCCTAGTTCTTCATTTGGTCGACCTGATTTTTAGCTCTTTTTTGCATTTTTGCATCTTTAGAAAAAATTCCTTAGTATTAAAGTTGATGAAGCAATTAACCATCCTAATAAACCTTGGAAATAATTTGAAAATTTAGTGATAACAGTATTTTTATCAATTTATTCTTTAGAGTATGTTAAACTTAATATTTTGTTTTTGATAGTTAAACTCAACAATATTTTCTCATACAACAAATTTGTTGATCTTCTTACTTACATTTTCACTCAAGGAATTTAGATTCTAATATCCTATTATTTACATTGTTAATTAGTAATCTTCAAACAGCATTATTACTCAAATTTTCTTGACAACAAAATTGATCTGCTGAAGTTTAATTAATAGTAATTTTCAATATCAAAATCAAGTCTTAATCGAAAGTTAAAATGTTCTGCTTTACAACTAAATTAGTACTAATAAGTTGTTAAAGTAACAGTAGTTCTTAGATATTCTTAAAAGTAATACTTATGAAAATCTCATTTCTAAATTACAGGGCAAAATATCATTCTATATGTTAAGTTTTTAAGTAGTTTTATATTAGCTTAAATAAGTATCATTTGCAATAACAAATATACAATTATTTGTTTTTGTTTGATAAGTAACACACGCCTAATTTTGTCAACTACTTATTTGTAGCCTAAATCATCACCAGCAATTGAAATTTACAATTATAGTAAAACATTTTTATAAATTATTGGCATTAAAGTATGATAAAACGTATTACATGTACAAATCAAAAGTTTTAACTTTCAAATATGGTTTTGAAAAACTTATCTTAATGAGGTTCCAAATTAAAGCTAATTAGACAATGTTTCAATCATTCATACCAAAATATCTTACAATTGTACCAACCAAAATCAGAAAACACGTTTAAAAACTTCCGAAAACAATTGTTTTTGGTGAGGTAATGTTTTAATTAAAATTACCTCATGTATTATCCTATTTATGCAAATATTTGCTGCAAGCCCTCTGAATGCATTATGCATTAAATTTCATCATAGACCTACAACATTTCTTGTTCAGTACTGACAATGAATATACACCTAAAGATGATATCAAAGTTTATCAATTCATCTATGCAAATAAAATTCCAGCTCTACTAGACTCTCTCATTCTGAATAAATATTCTGTCCTCATAGTGGAAAATTGAATTATTCACTTATCATCATGCAGTTTATCTATCATTCATATCATTTATTTATTTTCACTTCGCTTTACTCATTGTTTTACTTTTCCTTCCATTTTAATTTCCTACTCTTCATAGTTGCGAATTTTATTTTATAAGTTTTGTGTGCAATTTACCAAGCATTTCTCTGGCCTAGATACCTAGAAGGTTGTGATGTAGATGTGTGCAAATTGAATATGCAAATAACGACTGGCGGAAATAATGTCATCGTCCCCATGCGGTTGCAGCAATCTGCGTGCGTCGCTAATTAATGCCATTAACAAACGCTTGAATTATATTATGCGAGCATTACGCACCACCGCATACTCTTAATACACTCATTTCTATGCGTGTTATTTTAATGATGATGCTAGACAAGTCGGGCCAAAATTGGGGTGAATGCGATGTGTAGTTAGGAGAGGTTAATTATTGAAATTATTAATTAAAGTATGTTTTTGGAAGGACTCATTTCTGTGGATTCAATCATGAGAGTTGGCACAAAATTTGTAATAAATTTTTGAATATTTTTCTTGATTTTAATTTAATATAGAAATAAGTTTCTTAAATAGCCAAAGAAAGCTTAAAGTTTTTTGAGTTCAATTCGTCGTTTTGGTCAAATAAACAAACTTTTTGGTTTGTTGGTTCAATTTATCATGTGATTTAACTTTGAATTAACTTTTAGAAGAATCCAAATTTATTGCAATAAATTTCCTTTAAGAAAATATGTGATATTTTGCATTTCTTAGAATCCAATTGGTTTTTTAAATAGTTATAAAAATTGAAAGATATTTGAGTTCAAAATCAAGATTGAATAAACAAATCTTAAATTTGGTCAAATTTATCATGTGATTCAACTTTGAATTAACTTTTAGATTGCAAAAGGAAGAATCCAAATTTTCTGAAAATGTATTTCCTTTAAGGATGTTTGTGTTATTTTGCATTTCTTAGAACCCAATTGATTTTTTAAATTATTATAGAAAACTCAAAGATATTTGAGTTCATGATTTTGACCAAATAAACCAATTTTAAATTTTGTCAAATTTATCCTGTGATTTAAGTTTGAGTAAACTTTTAGATTGCATTAAGAATTCAAATTTACTGCAATAAATTTCCTTTAAGAAAATATGTGACATTTTGCACTTTGTAAGAAAAAAGTATTCTTTAATCTTGAGGTGGTAGTTCTAGGACAATAAATAAATTTATTATATAATTTCGATCTAAGGTATAATCATAAGAAATAAAATAGCCAATTATTTATCGATCTAACTTTTCTAAGAATAGAAGTTATAAGAACATTCATTATTTAGAACATAAAAGAGCTTGCAAAAATCTTCTTAAAGTCTTGTTAGTAATCCTATTTGAAATGTGAATTGGCATCAATTATTTGCAATAATTAAATTAATATTTTGGCATCAATATTGGAACATTTCAAGTGCACGTACATGAATCATGTTTGTATGATAAATATTGGCAATAATCTTCAGGAATTATACTCTCATGTGAATATTTCAATGCCAATTGAACCGGATTAATGTACATCAACTCGATTGAAGCTTTGCTCCTGTTTGTCACAACTTGATGTAGATGTTTGCAAATTGTGAACATACAATATTCAATATTCAATATCCCTATTTGTGTCAACAATCTATACCATCTCCAAAATTTCTGTAATCCAAACTATCCAGCAAAAACCTGAAGTATTTCAGGATCGACTACAATTCCTGGCACGGAAAAGTTGAAACTGATATCCAGCAACTATTGATTTTGATTTACATGCGATTATGGCATGCGTATGATACGATATATTCATGTGTCTGTTCGTGAATCTGTTGCAAACTTGCAGGTAACAATCGAGTCGAACCGATGATGGCAATATTCTGATGCCCATGCAGATGCATACTAGAGGCTGATTAATAGCACACGTATCGACACCGAACCAGAAGTCCATGCGGCTCTCTAATCTATTTATTGTCCATCTCCATTGTTGCTCGTCTGCGGGAAGCTGTGGAATTCATCCGATGTGGTCGCTGATCACTTGCACGAGATTCGCATCATTCACTTTGCTGAAAGTTAATTAATTTTGTTTCCACGTCAGGCAGATGCGGTCTTTTATTGGATTTCGCATTCCAGGATGAATTTTCAAATTTTTGAAATCTGATATTTGTGGCTGCATTCCATTTAATTGGTATTGAATCTGAACATTCAGCAAATTCAATTGGAAAATATTTGCAATTCCAATTTTAAATTGCAAAAATTAGTATGTAAATCTGAATTGTTTTGCCATCATTTTGCATGAAATTTTTTAGTTTTTTTTTTATAATATTGGTCATAATCAAGAATCATTAACACATAAATTTATGTTCTGCAAATTGGTTGAAATTGGCCCAAAAGGATGTAATCAAATTAAATTACTTTGGAAACAATTTTATGAATCCCAATTTGGATTCAAATCTTCTTCAAACAATTTCCAACATTTTTTTTCGAAGAATTAGAAGTAAAAATAACAAAATAGTATTATTTCTATAAATAGGAACTAATGAACTAATATTTCCTATCATAGCATGTTGAAAATGACTATTTATTGTCATAATTTCAATTGGAAATATGTTTTGTGATATCAGCTAAATTCAGTTGTTGATTTTTGCATGATCCTAAATTCAAATTACCCATATGTCTACAATTCCAAATAGATTTTATATGATGTCGTTTATTCCCCAAGAATATTTTTATGGCTTGAAAACATTGAAGTCATTTTCTGATAGAAGATATGTTGCTATTTTCATGTACATTGTTACGTTCCGGAAACAATGTACTCGCTTATGCCTTCCATTCACTAGAATAACAACCCGGAAAATCGATAGGCAATGAAAATATGCATGCGGAAGTCGACGGAAAACTATTAGGTAATAAAACCCCGAAAGACATTGTAATATGAAACCAGCCATAAACGCCAACGACCATAGTTTAAAACCAATTTTAAAACCAGGTAGAAAAGAATTTACATTTAATAAGTAAAACATTTTGTGTGAATTGTATCAAATTCAGTCACAGCTGTAAACCGCACAACATTCGCAACTATCGCAAATATTGTGCGAACAACAATGGCCATGAACTGAACCAAAGCCAGACTGAACAGTTTGGAATGGTTTCCCAAACGATTTCGCGTCAATTCGCCTCGATGCGAAGACAATAAAGTCAATACGTTTCCACAACAATGTGCGAATTGAATCGCACATGTGGGTATGATTTCTGCTCGAGGCAATATTCGATATCACACAATGTTACCATGGATGGATGGGCCTTATTTCATTGTTTGTTATGTTTCTGTCTTAGCCTCAGGCTCAAACATGTTTGCATTGCATTATTAAAGAATGGTTCTTTTAAGTAAACCGTATGAAAACCATTTCGATCTTGTTTTCATATATAAGGAATCATGTGAATTTGTTTATAATATAATTGTGGAATATGTGAGTAATGTTTTTTTTAAATTGGGTCATTAATTATTTCATCCGGGATTGTGTATTGAGTGATTAAGTGCGTTGTTTTCGTGGATGGAATTATGTTTGAATTATTTTCGGATAATTTGTGGAGAAAGTGAAAAAACAACAATGATTTATTGCATAATTGGCATATAAGTATTATTATTATTAAAGCATTCTAGTTGTAAGTTATCATGAATTCAGAATAAATCAATAGTTGTTATTAGAACGTGCATTTCTAATTAATAATTCTAATCGTCGAGTTTAATAACTGCATAATGTGAAGAACCAAGAAATTGTATTTTAAAGTGACAATTTTGCTTTCCAATTTTTTATTCTATTCAATTTGTAATACAATTTGTAATTTGTAATCAATTTGTAGAACAAATGAAAAAATAATTTAAAAACACTTTAAAATTTTCATATGGAATATTTATGTTCAATCAGATTTTATTACATCTGTTAACTATTACCAAATGAGAAATGCATATTTTTGGCATGATAAATTGTAATATCAATGTTGGCAGCCAAAAATGATGTGAAAACAACGTCAATTGCAATCGTTTTCCAATGATGTCCATTTGTAATCGATTTGTTGCAATCAATACGTAATATGTGCATTGGGCAATATTTAAAAATCGACATCAAAAGTGCGCTCGATGATCGACTGTTTCGTTGGAAAAACATCCGAACGCACGTATGGTTACTAAATCATTTCGCATTTCGTATTTCGTATTTCCTGTAACCGAAATCTAATAATAAACCAAATTGCACGCGATAGAAGCGCGCCATCAGCAACAACAACATCATCATTGGAAGCATTACGCGTGCATGCTAATTGCCATCGGCAATTAATTCAATACCAACACCTCGTGCAGTTGATGGTAGCAATTTGCGCGTTCATTTCGTTAATGCGGAAAATTGCCGATGGCGATTGGACATTCGGTTTTCGATGATTTCAGTAATTCAGCTATTGGTTTATGTAGAATGTTCTCTTATTCAATGGTAGCTGTTGACGGTACAGTGGTTGGTATAATTCTAATGATTCGGGGATGAATTTGCTTTCAGGGATCATAAATCGTGGCGATTCATTTCGCCGTCGTCGATCGAGGAGCAACAGTGTGGTCCCACCATCGATGGGTGGGACGCCATCCCCGGGTGAAGATGGTGATGTTGCTGCTGACATTTCCAGATATACGGTAGCGTTGTTGGGCAACCAAGGGGTTGGCAAATCGGCGCTAGTTTCCCAATTCCAGACCTCCGAATGTATCAACGCCTACGATCGACCTAAAGGTTTGTAATGGCTTTTGTTATTGGTATTTATTGATGGCGAGGGTTTAAGTTTTACTGGTTTGCATGGAAATTTTATATTGGGTTCTTTCGGGGCTAGATTTGATTATGTCAAATGAATCGATTGAAATATTTTAAGCATTTTAGTGTTATTAGTTTATATTCCAAATTTGCTGGAAATCGGTCGAACCGCTTGCGAGAAAATCGCGTCTAAACTAAGAAAAATCAACTCTTTTTATTTATGAACATGATAATTTATGAACAAATTGATTCCCGATATGGAAAATCGCTAAATATGTCCATGAATATAAATTAAACAATCCCTGAAAATTTGAAAGCAATCGGATCATTAGCTTCGGAGATATTGATGAAAATGTAAGAAGAGAACTGGTTCGTTTCGAATGAACTTGATTCCCCTATTCCACAAAAAAGGGCGAATATTTCTGACTCCCGCACACATTCGGAACCATAACCAGTGTTATTTTTTCGTCAAAATATGATAAATGCCCTTTGATCAGAAAAATTTTGCATTTTAGGATCTCATTTTTCAAGTTCGGGTATTTCTGTGTCCCGCACAGATTCAACACCATGGGCAATGTCATTTTTTCGCCAAAATATGACAAATGCTTTTTGAATCAGAAAAATCGCTCCATTAGTTTCGGAGATATTGATGTATTTTCAAAAAGAAGAGAAATGGTTCGTTTCGGATGAACTTGATCCCCCATTCCACAAAAAAAGAGTTGAATAATAATTGGTTTAACCCTTTAACGAAGGAATGCGGCGATGAATAGAATATTGATACAGTAATAAGTACACAGTTGCAAAGTAAACAACGAACAATAGGATCGGAATGCGAGGAATGCAACCGCAGCG
>JARJDZ010007892.1:0-15297 GCA_030264555.1 Aleochara sp. GC000083
TATTTTCTCTATTTACATTGTGTGAGTTTTGCAAGTTTATCGTCAAAGTCAACACTGGTTATTGTGCACTCAGTCATGATTTTTATATAATAATAAATTATTTAACTAAATTAGTATTTAGTTTTCTGACGAAGTACACGTGCTAAATTTCAGTTCAATAAAGATAACCTGTGAAAAAACTATTTACTGCATGTGGCTCCCTCATTATATTTTGAATGTGGATATCCATTTTGATGTTGATTTCTCTATCGTGGTCAGCGATAAGCACAGAAGCGTGGAGGGAGAAGATATCAGTTGTGAAGATTCTTTCTGAGAAAACTACAGAGAATTATTGTCCCACCAATTAAAATATGCACTATATTTTCGGGCAAACATTTGAAAAAACTTGGTGCAGTTGCAGTATATTTGGTATGTAAACAAATTACTCATTGTTTGTTCCTAATTAGTAAATTATTATGTCATAATATGATTAATTCGTCTGTTCCTTTCATTTTTTTCTTTACATTCTCGATTACTTTGTTCTGTCCGTGCTGGGTGCGGAATTAAACAGCGGCGGGAGTAATAGTTCAACTTTACTCCCATAGAAGTAAAGAGCCGCTTTATTCCCTACATGTATGATCCGTCCGCTGAGATTTGGGTTTATGATCCTCTAAGCAAGTTTTAACCCGCGGGAATAAAGTGTCACTTTATTTCCTCTTCGTTTAGCACTTTCTACAGTAATACCTCGTTAATTGAAACTTGACATCTTGTAATCGCGGCCGTTTTCTCGCTACCATCAGTTGTGCTGCAGGTTTTCATGGTAGTGAATAAAGTTTTCATTATTTTTATTGTTACAGAACCGACAAGTATTTTGGTTCTGCCACATATTGGAGGAAGCTTAGATAGACGGATACAGGTTCTAGTGGTCTTGTATAAATATTCCTGTAAATGCGAAAGGTAAATGAACATCTACTTTGTATCCTTTATTATAAAGTCTTTATATATTGTTCATATATAGTAATTGTTCATTTTTGAGCCCATAGATTTCTTAAAATCTCTACCAAGACTATAGTCTTTGCTCATGTTTGAGCCCATCAAATTGTCAAAATCAGTACTTAGACTAAAGTCTTTGCTCATTTTTAAGTGCATAAAGTTTTCAAAATCAGTATCAAGGCTTTGCTCATGGAGTCTGCTAAAAATCAGTACTAGGACTATATTTGAAATTGCAAGGTAGGTTTTATATGCATATTTTTGATCCTGCAGAATTATATTTAACATGATTTTGTGTTTGTTGAATGCTCTGTTGTGAATGTATATTAAATTGTTCACACATTGTGCTCCTGTTATACTTATCATGTGTATCAACATTTCTTGTTTTCTTATAAACTCGCCCGAAAATCAGTACCAAATCTATAGTCTTTGCACATTTTCAAGGTACGAAATTGCCTGACAAATAGTATCACGCCCATCAAACCCATTTTTAAGTTATGGAGGGCTCATAGTAATTATTAAGATATTCTTATTATATTGGAGGAACTTTGGGCAGCATTGGACATTTCGCTCCAATTATTAAGGTATTTTGTAAGCAATTTAGCGAGTCAATATGTGAACACATGGCTTATCATTTTTTTTGCAGCATCGGCGAGTATGGTTGGAGTCGCCATTGTATGACGGAGGAATTTTGGGCTGAGTTGAACACTTCGCTCCAATTATTAAGGTATTTTGTAAACAATTTATTTTCATATTCAATATGTGAACACTTGTCTTATCATTTTTATTTTGCAGCATCGGCTAGTATGGCTGGAGTAGCCATTGTATGACGGAGGAATTTCGAGCAGCGTTGTACACTTCGCTCCAATTATTAAGGTATTTTGTAAACAATTTATTTGGATATTCAATATGTGAACGCATGTCTTATCATTTATATTTTTGCAGCATCGGCGAGTATGGTTGGAATCGCCATTGTATGACGGAGGAATTTCGGGCAGCGTTGGATACTTCGCTCCAATNTTTTGTTGGCTAGGAATTGGTCGAGAAAAACTGTCAGCTATCAAAAACGCGACACCGCAGGTGCTATAGTCTTTGAAAAATTTGCAAAAATAACATTCCTCAAAGTTGAATAACTCGAACAGTAATGGGACTTTTTGACTGATTTTTTTTTGGGTTTCATTCAGAATTAGGTGCTAAATGTTTCTAGCAACATTTCCTGAAAATCCTGAAACTTTTTTGAAAATGTGCAAAAATGTACCAAAGACTATAGTCTTTGAAAAATTTGCAAAAATGGCAACAATGTTTAAATTTGTATAACTCGAAAAGTAATGGGAATTTGTGACTGATGTTTTTTGCGTTTCATTCAGAATTGGGTGCTAAATGTTTCTAGGAACATTTCCTGAAAGTCCTGAAACTTTTTTGAAAATGTGCAAAAATGTACCAAAGACTATAGTCTTTGAAAAGTTTGCAAAAATGGCAACAATCTTTAAAATTGAATAACTCGAAAAGTAATGGGACTTTTTGACTGATTTTTTTTGCGTTTAATTCAGAATTAGGTGCTAAATGTTTCTAGCAACATTTCCTGAAAATCCTGAAACTTTTCTGAAAATGTGCAAAAATGTACCAAAGACTATAGTCTTTGAAAAATGTGCAAAAATGGCAACAATCTTTAAAGTTGAATAACTCGAAAAGTAATGGGACTTTTAACAGATTTTTTTTTGCGTTTCAATCAGAATTAGGTGCTAAATGTTTCTAGCAAGATTTCCTGAAAATTCTGAACATATAGTCATGTTACACCAAGATCGGGATTTGTGACTACACACGCGAATTTCGATTGACCATAAAAACCAATCCTAATCAAACCGACTATACATGGTGGGAATAAAGAACAACTTTACTCCCTGTAGGACGGTGGGAAATAAAAACCAAATCCAACCGGACCGACTTTAGAAGCAGGGAATAAAGAGGCACTTTATTCCCGCAACGGTGAGGGAATAAAGTTGCGCTTTATTCCCTTCGTGTATAGTCGGTCCGTTTGAACATGGTTTTTATTAACCTGCGGGAGTAAAGTGCCACTTTATTCCCGCGGTTCGCAACTTGGCTAAGGGTGAGATTTTTTCCCCCGCCATAAATTTTAGTCCAACTATGACCATAACCAAAGAAAATAATCAAGGAACAAAGTGTAAAGAAAAGAATTGCAGTATTAATTAAATATTAAGCAAAGCTACATGGAAAAAAGAGGTACAACAGAGGACACCACAGCTACAAATTGTTAAAGATTACATCATATATCTATAAACACTACAGTACACTAATATGTTGATACGATACCTTATGAAGCTGCTGCTGAAACATATACCATCGGATGTTTAGCTCCACAATCTGCAACAATATAAATAATGAAATATTTGTTAAATCAAAACAATGAATTAATTGCTTGCATGGTAGAACAGACAATAATTGTTTATAAACTACCCTAGTCACTCATCTTCAGTATTACGCAACCATGGAAATAAATTACTAAAACAATACCTTAAAAGGTTGCTGCAGGAGCCCTAACTAGTTTGAGATGCTTTCAGAATGTCCCTGGCTCCTTGAAATTCTCCATATTTGTAGAACAGCCTCAAAGAAAACATGGACAATCCTAAAACAAGAAAAAATATGGCAAATATGGCAACATTTCCTGAAAATCCTGAAACTTTTTGGAAAATGTGCAAATTTGTACCAAAGACTATAGTCTTTGAAAAATTTGCAAAAATGGCAACAATCTTTAAAGTTGAATAACTCGAAAAGTAATGGGACTTTTTGACTGATTTTTTTTGCGTTTCATTCAGAATTNAAAACAGAAAAATTATGATGACTTCATTAACATCTTAGATTTATAGAGATAAAATGTTTATGCATTACCATATGAGACTGCTGTGGATGCCCACACAAGGAGATGATGCTGAACAAATGTCCCCTGCCCCTTAAACTTGTGCCCTTGTTCACAGCTGACTCCATCAAAATGTGGATGAGCTGGAAACAGACTTTGTTTACATCTAGGATTTATAGAAATATTGGTGTTTATATAAACAATAATATAGTATAATACCTTAAGAGACTGCTGCTAGATCCACATCAGTGGCTGATGCTATACTAAGGTCCCCTGCACCTTAGTCCATATCCAGACCTGACTCTGTCAAAATGTGTATGAGTCTAAAAACACAAAAATGATAATGACTTTGTTTACATTTAGAATTTATAGAAATAAAGTGTTAATACAATACCTTAAAAGACTGCTGCAAGACCCACATCAGTTGATGATGCTATCAAAATATCCCCAGCACACACAGAAAAAGTTAACCCAGGCAAATACTTCCGATCACCATGGAAAGAAACATGCCCAACAGTTCAATATGCTACTTGATGCATCTCTGCAGGTTCAGCAAGCATTTATAATGCAGCACAGGGCTATTAGAGATGCGAGTGGACCAAGCCAGTCATTGAAGGACAGACCTCAACATCATTTGATGAATCTATAATGAAACATGTAACTGTATAAGAACAATGTATGGATTTACAAGTGTGTATAATGTTATTAGCCTCAGATGTTTGTATAATGCAGTTACAATACAACCACATGAGCGGTACAACAGAAAAGAATGCCTAGCTAACACGTCAGTATATCTAAAAGCAATCCAGCAATTTGCCTAAATTGATCAGTTACTACTTAAGAAATTTTGAGTGAGGCATTAAAGAAAAAGATGAAGCGCAAAATAGCCAGGTAAAGAATGTTTTACTACTGCATACTTAACAAGCGTTTATGCGTATATTCTGCGGGGATCTTGCGCACAAATTGTGTAGGTTGATTCGCATTGCACACAGTATTTTGCGATTGCTAAATGTCAGACGTCAACGGATTACGGTTCCGTCATTTTCGCCTCCTCTGCATGAATGTGCGTTCACAGTGTGTGGGTTTCTGAGTGCATAAAACGAACTGATTGTGAATGTGGGCAGTAAGGCCATCGGGAGTTGATGTATTATCTGTGTAGACGAGGACGAACACCCTCTTGTAATTGATAAGAACGTTTCATCGACCGTTTCATTGATAATAGCCGATCGATGCTCCAAATGACCTGTTGTAATTAGTGCACTACTCACTTCTCTTCACAATCATCTGCTTGTCCCTTTGTTATAATTTACGTGCAACTTAGGGTATATGTTTCAACTTACTTGTCGTTCTGCAGCAGGTATTGCATTTAGTGTAAGTGAGAGAGGATTGTTGTTTGCTGATCACAAGGAAGATGTCCTCTTGTTGTCCACATATGCTGATCTAATGATATCTTCTGTTGCAGGATGTTTTCAAATGGCATTTCCTGCAATCTACCATTCAACTGTATGAATGCGGCCCGTGACTCCGGCTCCGATGAGTTGATTCCGCATAAAATGGCCCGAGAACCTGTGATTCTAAATGTATATGATATGTACAAAATTAATGATTTGACATCAAATATAGGATTAGGTGTATTTCACTCGGGTAAGTTTTGCTGCATTGAAACTGTGCCAGCATTTAATTTCAACTGTTTCAGGTGTAGAAATATATGGCACAGAATATGCATATGGTGGACATGCATATGACTTTTCTGGTATCTTTGAAATTATACCTCGAGATGAAAAAGACCTTGGTGAACAATTCAGATTTAGGTGAATATCTCCTGCAATGATTATATTTTACATGCCAATGTTAAAGACTGTATCTTTTTAAGGCAAAGTATACAAATTGGCTATACAGATTTCACGGAAGAAGACGTCAAACGTATTATAGTGCAATTAGGAAAAGAATTTCGTGGTGACCGTTATCATCTTATGAACAATAACTGCAATCATTTCTCAGGAGCCTTCACCAAGGTATAAATTATGCTTTCATATATTAGGAGGATCAAAAATGAATGCAAACCTTTTAGATTCTCTGCGGTGAAGATATACCGTCATGGGTAAATCGGCTGGCGTATCTTAGCACCTGGGTGCCGTTCCTCGAGCGTTGCTTGAAGAAGGAATGGCTCATGCCAATGGCTTTACAACATAGTTTAAGTAACCATCGTCCAGATTCGACTTGCTCTGAAGCATCCACGCCACAATTTTAATACTTAGATGACTTCAGTGATGCCAAATTATGCAAATGACATAAACATTCATGAGGCACAAATTCAAGTTTCAATATCGTTCAGTACTGGTAACGGCGATGATCAACACTTCCAATCAACAAATGTAACAAATACCTAAGAACAAACAGAAATTATCATAAATCATGACAACAAAGCGACGATATTCTTGTATTTACCACTTAGTAGAGATATTTGACAATTGTTAAATGTAGAATCTGCATCAGGATTAAGCGTTAATGGCTGGCATGATTTGATTATGGCGGCTAGTCATGCCCCTTACGATGTAGAGGGAGAGAGAGACGTACTGGATTGTTTTATAATTATGATATTTTACGGCACTGAAAATAAGAGACAAACGCTATTGGATAAGATTAACTAATATTTATAATGATTAATTACGTTGCGCACTGCATTTTAATTCTCGGTAACAAGACCAAAATGAAGACTGTATTATTGGCATAAACTTCATCTTCATTTACATTTAATATTCTATATTATTATAATGGCATCTAGTCTTTCTGATTGATCGAGAATAATGTTTTCCAATCTAACGAAAAGTTTGTGTTCCCCGGTTGCCATTTTGCTCTACTATTATTAAATGTTTATTAGTCGCTAAATAATGAACATGATTTGACTGAGGTTGGGAAACATTATTTAGCACGAACAAACAAAGATGAAACGAATGAACAAAATTACTTTTAGATATTCACAAAAACATATGATTAATTAATTTTAATACCAGCATTTACTGACAATAACATCTGTAAGCGAAACAACAAAACTGAAAGAATGAACTCACTACCGAGCTGGACATTTTTTTGCATGTGTTACGACGTTAAGATTTTTAGCTCGTTCGTTAAGCATGCTAGCAAAAGAGGGAAAAGCGCATAAAAACATTTTTATTATATTCGTACGTATATATATAACGTTTACCAAAACATGAAAAACGAAGTGTTTGTGATTTAGTATTCTTGGAAAAGTATTATTGATTCATTGAGAAGGCAATTCGAATATTTTTTTCAACCTAGAACTTTTTCCATAGCCACCATCACCTTTATCCTTTAGAATTGTACGTTACCTTGAACGTAGATAACTTTTCTAGAGCGCCTAGCTATCAATAACAACAATGCGTAAGGGTCAACAGCAACAAAAGTAACAGAATCACGAAAAAGTACCAAAATAACATTAATACCTATTGTATTCCCAAGTGAGTGACAAACAAAACCGGAATTTTTAATCGCCTTCTACCTACTTACTTCGCTGGTCTGGTCCATTCAACTTTGGAGGATTGCATTCGGACGATGCATCACTCGTAGTATTTGCAGCAACGAAGTCGTGTCAGCATTGCGTTCAAAAATGTGGATGCTCATCACAACAATAATAATTATATGTACTTATTTCGTGTATATGGATGTGCGCAAACCGCTCAATTATCCAAAGGGACCCAAATGGTTACCACTTATCGGAAACTATGCGCAATTTGTCAAGAAGATGCAACAACATGGATACTTCCATTTGGTTTGCGAGGATCTCGCGAAAGAATACGGTAGTGTTACTGGTTTGAAAATGGGAAAAACCCTAGTGGTTTCAGTGAGCGGCACAGAAATGGTGCGCGAAGTTCTCACGCGCGAAGAGTTTATGGGTCGTCCGAGTGGTTTCTTTTTTAAGATGCGCACTTTTGGTAAACAACTAGGTAAGCATTTGTAATTGGAGAATATCTATTGGTGATGAAAATAATTTCGTAGGACTGGTGTTCTCAGAGGGAGCACTTTGGGATAAGCAACGGAAATTTACAATATCGCATCTTAAGAGCCTTGGGTTCGGTAGACAAAAAATGGAGGCAGTTATACAGGATGAAACGGCTGATTTGGTGGAGTTACTAAAAAAGAGATGTAGCAAAGGACCAATTGAGATGAAGTACATGTTTGATATTACTGTCCTTAATACTTTATGGGCTCTCACTGCAGGAAAGCGTTTTGAATTAAACGATGAACGTCTTCAGTATTTAGTTGAATTAGTTCATCAGGCATTCACCTTGGTCGATGCAAGCGGAGGGATACTTAATCAAATGCCAATATTGCGTTTTATAGCCCCGAATTTAACAGGTTTCAATACGATAACGAAAGTTATTAATGATGTGATCAGTTTCATTCGTGAAACAATTCACGAGCATAACGATTCATATGATGAAGATGCTCCCAGGGATCTTATTGATATGTTCATCGGCAAGATGCGAGAAGGTGAGGAAACATTCGACGAGGAGCAACTAATCTCATCGTGTATGGATTTGTTTATGGCTGGATTGGAGACAACGAGCAATACTCTCGCATTTATGATGCTGTACCTCACTGCATATCCGGACGTTCAACAGAAAATGCAAATAGAACTTTTAGAGGTTGTTGGCACGCGTAACCCAACCATGAAGGATAAACCGAGGTAATTAAATCGTTTTGACGGCAATGAATTCATTATAAACATATTTTGTTTGAAGGCTGCCTTATATAAATGCTGTACTTTGCGAAATTCAAAGGATTACGAATGTTGCACCCGCTGGAGTTCCACACAAAACGGTTTGCGATACTATTTTAGCCGATTATTTCATTCCCAAGGGGACTGTTGTACTCGCGCATTTATATAGCGTGCATATGGATCCTCAATTTTGGAAAGATCCGCATATTTTCAATCCCGACCGATTTTTAAACAATGAAGGAAAATTGACTATACCTGAAAAGCACTTCGTGCCATTTGGTTACGGACGACGGCGTTGTCTCGGCGAAACGTTAGCAAAGGCGAATCTTTTTACGTGCATCACATCACTACTGCAGCATTTTTCTTTCGAAAAAGATCCCGCTTCTCCGGAAATCGACTTGAAAGGTCGCGATGGATTCACATTGACACCCGCATCCGCCAACCTTGTGCTAAAAGTTAGATAAAGTTATTAAATGTTATCTACATTAAATTAAATTCATTCATTGATTTTATCAAAATACAATTGACCTTATGACTAGTTCCAATGCAAATCGTTAATTATAGTTGCTTATGGTGCTTTAACATACTTATATGTTGCTTGTAAAACTATTTTTTTGTAATCATTCAATCATAATTTTAACCAGTCTTATTAAATATACATTGAAACACTTGTATACATTATACCATAGTCTAAAATATAAATACGTTTCTCGTTTGTTTTGTATTTGGGTGTAAATACTTTATGAAATGCAGTCTTAATTACTTAGAAGGCACTTCATTACGTTGATTTCACATTCCTCCTGTCCGATTGTAGAGGTGAGCAATAAACGTTATTGGGAAATAATCATGTCATACGAATTATTCGCAATGGTTTACGTGTGCAAATAAGAAAGAAAAGTGTAACGTACGTGTTTCCGTTCATCAATTACGTCGTCGGGCGCTGAAAGTTCATGTACCATGTTCGAATTCTTGGTAGCCTTCAGCACCTGTGAAGATGACGTCGATCCAGATGCGCATCGCTTCCGGTGATGGTGCCATCAGATAATAATAGCGTTCGTGGGTCTTCACGATGAAGGTCAGATGCGGATTGGGCGATTTGACCGAATTGGCATGGTCCAAATAAACCTCTTCAATTGCCTGCGCATAATTCGTTCAAATGAAACATGGCGAATAAACAAACGTGCATTTATTACCTGAAAATATGCGCCGCCACGGGGCTTCTTCTCGCTTTTATCGCTGTAATAAACCAGCGTGCGCTTATAACGATCGAACACAAACCAACGTCGACTCCAGCCGTTCAACTTGGAGCCGCGCTTCAGGAGGAAACCGCGACAACTCGATGAATTGATGCGTACATGCGGACATAAATCTGCTTGATGACCTAAAGATCAAAATGTTTATCAAACTTCGCGTTCGCGTTCGTGTAACATTGAGCCACCACTACAATGTTTAGATTTTCAAATATTCATACCTGCTGATTCGATATGCTGCCTCAAATCCAAATCCATACTTCGAATGGGCAGATATCTTGTGAGAGGTCGATGCTTATCACCAAGATTTTTTCCACGACGACGTCCCATTGTGCCAGCTTCAACACTGACATCGCTGGTTTCCGATAACGGACGTGGAGAATCTGGCGTCAAAGAATCTTCGCGGGGCTAAAAGTTTCAAAACCTTATTAACAAAAACTTTCAAACAATGCAAAATATTTACAGTATATGATGAATGCCGGTTCATTTTCTTGTATTTCCTATCGGTTATGCCGCTCTTCAAGTAATTTATCCACAGCGACATTTCAAATTTGATTTTCTTCAACTTTTCAGCGTGAATCACCGAAACGTGCAACTTCGACGCCGTCTTCGAAGCGAATGCAGAGCGCACGCGACTTAAAGTGCGTATTATTCCGAATTCAACTTTTTGGGTAACTACACAATCACGCTCTCGTATTTATTATTGATGAAGGCAGCAGCTAAGCAAAACGACGCGCACGTGAAGTACGTCCGCATTCGTGCCCGTCGACGCAAACGCTCACTTGGTGCACCAAGTGCAACACCCGAAAGCGGTGCACGATGCGCAATCCCAACCAGCTACACGCGTGCACAATACGATTGCGGGCGATTGATGTCACAAAGACTAAAAGTAAATGCGGAACGAAGCGTAACGCAGGGCGGGCGACCGCAACTCGTTACGAATTGCCGCTGATGATTAGAGCGAGGAGATTGCCTGGCTTATTCTATCTATCTCTGCACGCGCTGCTTGCGTTGTGATTGCGATCGCGGAACTTCATTGCGAATTGGTCGTTTGTACTAAATAGCCCACGTATTTTTATCGTCTACTGCGAGTACTACGATTATGATTAGATGCATTTTCGCAGCGACCTACATTTTCTCCGTGTGCGCAAATCACAAGCCAAGCACAAGTTTTCAAGGAGTCGCAATTTCAAAACGCTTCTTCTACATGAGTGAAATCCGTAGGCAAATTTATACGATATTCAAAACTAAATTTTACGAAACGAATATTAGCAATATCTTTCAAGGTAAATGCAAATATTTTGTTAATGAGAAATTAATGATTCATAGATTTTGTCCAAGAATTTCTGAGAAAGTGTCACTAATTTGTTTGTGCAATTAGAAAATCCTATCTTAAGATAAATTGCGAAACAGTGTTCCAATGATTTAGCTTTTGTTTGTAACTTTTTAGGGCGACATTACGTCTATCAAGTTGATTTTGTTGTATAACTTGACGGCGAAACCGAAACCAAAGCCCAATTACCATCAAATCCATTAAAACGTTGACTTGAAATGTTAATTAAAAATGTCACAACACGTCAGTCAATGCAAGTTGTATATAAAACGCAACTTTTTAATTTCAAATTCGGTCGACTGATTTCATATAACTCGTAGTTATTCAGTTCCGTTCGCATTACTTGACGTTTCGAAATCTATAGCGACCTAAAAATAACGTATGCATCCAATAATTCTTTCAAATACGACTCCGAAAAAAGAAGGCAGCCTGATTTCCTGTTGCAATGAGTACTCTTCACCTTCACCTTAACTCACTAACGCGTAAGGCACTAATCCACCGGGAAATCTTTACGTAATGCTATTTTAAGCCATACGAAATGCAAAAAACAGAGAGCACGTACCTGCAAAGTTGGTGAACATTCGATGTGATTCGAGTTGACTTCATCCTTCTCGATGACGCTCACCGACTCCAGATTCCTATAAAAAATCGAAAATTTACCAGATTTATAACTCATTTTTATTCCACTCGAGGTGTTATCATCGCGGAGAACGTGCGACACATTAAGGAAGCCAGAAATTCGATAAAATCCGCGAGTAGTTTTTGGACAAACACCAAATTTTAAATTTAACTCAAAACGCCCAAGTTTTCATGTCACATTATACATCAAATCGACTAAGATTGCAATGCGAAATGTAAAAACAGGTGTCTCATAGCTTCCCTACAACATTCCTTGAAACTTGCAAATTCATTTGCAATTCATTTGTTTTTAGAATATGCACGTATTCTTGATCACTAAACCAAAGCAATGAGTAATAAGTAATAAATCAATCGACGAAAGCTTCCTCTAATTTTCGGGGAATTTACATATTTACGGATTGAATTTTGCGGAATAATCAATGGATTAAGACGGTCATTCAATGTGACCGAAAATAACTTTAATAACATTCATGTGCGTTTCTGATATAGGAAGAATAAACATTCCTATTTATTATTTTTCTTGCGTCAGTCTCATTACACGCGCATAAGCAATTCGGTTATTCCTGGAAAGTCAAATGCATAAGCAACCGGAAACCGGAAAACGGTCATTAATAAACTGCGTTTCTCCCAAAATTTTGACTTACGTGTCGGAACTTGATGTACTGTCAGACATGAATGCCGCGAATGTGTAACACCAACTAATCACGTTATCAAATATTTATATAATACAAGCAGATTGCTGATAACTCACCCATTATGTGTGTCGTCCGATCCCAGGGAATCGATCGAGCTGCCATCGTGTTTATGATCTGCAGCCCATTTAGTTCGCACTTCATTTTGCACTTTTTGCTTGAGCGCCAATACACGCCGACGTTCATTTTCGATAACTTGAGATCCTAAAACCAATATATTTTTAATTTACGTCCCCAAATGCACCCATTAAATTACAAACCTTGCTGTTCCAAATGTAACTGACGATTACGTTCAATTTCTTTGAGCGATTCCAATGCTTTCTTCCCTAATGATCCACGATTATCGTTGATGTTCATTGGAGCATTCATAGTAACTTTGCTAATACGATCAATGTCATCCTGACTGGGAATTCGCTTACCCAAACCATCCTCCAAAATGGATTTTTCGTGCAACATTTTCTCGTTGAATGATTGCGACATGTTAAAATCTTCCTCGCAAATCTTCGTGCTGCTAACGATGAACGATGTGCTTAAATCACACACCGTGTTTAACGATAATAATGAGACTTCGCGTTTGATTGTCTCCAAGTCTTTCGGTTTGTCACATTCGCTGTCTGAGGATAAATCATCGTCAGTTTCTTTTTCACGGAGATTGCTGAGTTGAGCGTCGATCAATCGCAATTTGGCGCGGACGACTTCGAGGATTTTATGGCATTCGAGTCGTTTCTCTTCGATCTGCGTGTACTGCTGTGCATTCGAGGTAATTGTGAGTGAGTTCTCATGTTGCAATTCGTCGATTTGCGTCTGCAATTCGTCGATACGTTTCGTAAGATCCATGATTTCACGTTGATTTTCTTCACGACTCGCTAACAGATCGGCTTCCTCCTCCAAATGATGGAATTCCATGTCTTCAAACTTCTTATTCTCGTTATCGAGAACTTCTTGAGCTTCCAGATACTCTTCAAAAGTTGTATTATATTCGGAAGTATCCTTACTTAATTCTTCAAGCTTCTTTTCGATTGAAGCAACCAAATCTTGAGCTTGTTGCAACTTTGCTTTACATTCTTTCTGATCTTCTATTTGAATTACTTGGCTTTCATTCATTTTCTCATCAAGACACTTTGCATCTTTGAGCAAAGCATCTTTACGTGCTTGCAATTTTTCCAGTTCCAATTGTTTTGATTTGCATTCACCAAGGATTAGTGAACGTTCCAGTTCCAGCTCACGAGAGAGTTCTTCCCCCATGTTATCCATTTCAGCCATGCGTCGTTTAATTGACGCAATCTTGGACAACTTTTCGCGCTTTTCCTCCTTCAATTCATTGATGAGTTGTATATTTGAACGCTCATCCCGTTGTTCCGGACTTGTACGTTCTTTATTATTATCACAAGTTGAGTTCAGATTATTTGATATACTGCCTGTATGATTATTCAGTGTTAGATTTTCATAATTCTCCAAATGCCGAATGTAACCATGTTCATCCTTAAATTTGGGCAATGTTTTGGCTTTGATTTCGGCTAGAACATCATCAACAGGAACTTCTTTCGGCGAGCTGGAAAACATGGAAAACGATATTGTAGTTCGTCAACAATGTTTGATGAGATTAGATAAAATCTAGTATTTGTATTTACCTATCTTTATTGGGTGATATAAAAGTTTTGATGCGCGTTCGTGGTGATGATAGTTGTATCGTTGGTGCTCCGTTTGTAATCGCGACATTTTCATACGCGCTCATATTTTTTACCTCGCTCGTTGTTTTGTTCACTTCATGGAATTCATATTGTTGCTGAAGGTTTTGGCCCGTAATAAGACTGTCCTGAGATTCAAATTTGAACATTGGTGAATCGTTTCCGCCTCCGCTTCCCGGTGAAGTTCCCATTTTGGGTGAATTGAGGATATTTGGAGAAATACATTGACGCTTATCCCTTGGCAGTGAACCATTCGTTTTTATCCTGAAATTTAAATGTTTAAAGAAATACACTATATAACCTCAAACATACGTTAATTAATACTGAAATAATGTGTAAATTTACCTGTTTGGCGTTTTATTACTTTTGTCGTTCTGCTGTTTATCATATTCGGCACACATATTCAGAATCTCATCCAATCGTGCCTGCTCGGCTTTCTCGATCTGCTGCTCTTTAATTCTATCAACATGAGCCTGCAACAAACAACGTGTAAATGTGAATTTCTTATCAATTAGGTCAGCGCCACAAGCGTATCACATCGGTACTATCAATACCACAAAAGGTTACGTACTTGATTTCGTTTCAATTCCGCATCGTGTTTGCGGGCCGATAGATCTTCATAACTGCTCACATTATTTTTGCTCTCGGGCGTCAGCGCTCTTCCTTGGCATTTCGCAACATTGACATTTTTGCAAACATTCGTCGTATTAACAGTGTGATTATAATTGCGAGTGATGTTATTCAATTCATGATGCTCCTTCGTCCCATTCTCGAATATACAAATACGATTATTGATGCTCTTGGTTTCATTCAGTTGCACGTTGACGTAGCTCGCCGATTTACAACCGAAAATTTGTCGATCAGGGGTTTTATTCTTGAAATTTGTCTCCGCATAGTTGACTGCTGGTTGGGAGATATTCTTCGTAAAGTTGTGAATGTCAGGTGGAGCTCGTCCAAGAACATCCTTTGCTGGCGTATTAACAGTTACCAAATTCGAGGAGAACACTTTCGGTGAGATGCTTTGCTTGAAATTCTGCGCGGCGAGGTATTCGAATTTCGATACCTTCATCATGATACTTGAAGGCATGTTGGCTTCCTCATCGCTGTATG
>JARJDZ010007893.1:0-21125 GCA_030264555.1 Aleochara sp. GC000083
CATTTGAAATGTCATATCAAAAATTGTGGAAGTAATTTTGGATTTTGTTGCTTCTTGGAACATTGTATCAACTTTTCTCCAGTAAGATAAAATGTCGTATATTACACGTGTGCGAAATGCCTTAATAAACTCGTGATATTTGTGTATCACTCATTTATAATTTTGCATTTCTCACACTTATAATATAATCTACTATCATGATTATTTCACTCAAGATGACAATTCACAAAATAAAGTTAATTTTTTTCAGTAAGATTAATTTTTGCATATTATAAAGTTGTGAAATTTGTGACTGTTCCTTTTTTCCTTTCTGCATCATTTTTTTGATTTCTTACAGTAATTAGTAATCAGACAATACTATAAAACAAATAAAAAGTGTCTAAAAAACAGCAACAAAAAAACTACAAGCACATTCATCCAGTGATTGAATTTTATTTCTTCAAGTATTGTTTAATGATGCATATTTTATGTTGCTGAAAGAATTGGAAAATCAATTCATCGATTGATGGACTGCAATTTATAAAGAAAGAAATTCAAGCAGTAACCAATTCTGCCATCTAGTAACGAATAGTCCAAACATTCTATCTACAACCACATGGAGGTTCACACTGTATGCTCGTCATATACGATTTGCCCATCGCCATCGCAGTCATCATCATCATCATCATCAACATCGCAGGTTTCTGAACGAACTCATCAGCAGCTTGAGATGGCCTAAACGCTCGTACACATTAATTGTGCGTGTAACAGTTGGCTCGGCCATAATTTCGTTTCGCTTCGTTTTAATTATTTTAATTAATTAATTTCGCATTTCATTTCATTTCAGTTCAGTTCGTTTCGTCGCATGCACTTTTCCGTGAAGTGTCACGCTCGACTTTTCCCATAATCGAGGTTTACACGTCGTCGTCGTCGTCGTCGGCTGCGAGGCTGGTAAATTACCGACGTCGGGTGCGAGAGGTACAAACATTAAATTTATTATTATTTTGCGCTTTGTGCATATTTTATGCGCGCGGCAACTGTTCGCTCCTCGTCCGAGTAAGTAAAGTCGTCATCGCGCGCCCGGAAGGTAAGTGGATTCACAATTTATGCATGAAACAATTAGAACTCCGACATCCACGTCAAATGCGTTAAGAAGACGTATTATTAGGGGTTTTTCTTCCAGGGATTGCATTTTTAATTGAATTTTTAACAATGGGAATTTTATTGCTTCAAATGTGGAAATTAATAACTATGTGCTTCTAAAGTCTGAAATGACATTTCATGTGGGTGGGTATTTATCTGACTTGCAAGTTTATACCATTTCAAATACTAATTTAACGTCTTTAATAAGTCTGAAATGTATATAAGGTTTGTCGCAACTATATCCCCTATTTTTTAGAATTTCCTCGTCACTTTTGTATACATATATAGATATTAAACTTAAATTTTAAAAAGTGTATTGAAAAACAAAAGTGTAACATATAGAAGATTTAAGGACTTTAATGGAACACCCTATACATATATTATTACATCATTCGGAAAATGGAGAAACTATGGTTTGATATCATTATCATATGAGTATTTGCTTGCTGCATAACAAATTGGAAAATTATTATTGTTAAATTATCAAAAAATACCATTAACAACTAGGCTTATATATTTTCAGAAAATAAAATCAAATAATTTGTTATACAATTTAATTTTACAGTTGGGTTCATTCATATTACTTTTCCTCGCTTATTATTTAAGTATTTGTTATAATATTATTGCCATGCAAATTATAGTAATGAACATACGTCTTTAATAATATTATTATTATTATTTATTTGTCTTGTAGAGCTTTAAAAATATTATTAAATAATTTTGTTAATAGTCATGAGTCATGACTACAGATTCTGTACATATTTATTTAAATAATAATGAAGTTATAATCGCATTTTTTAGTTAGTTTTTAGTTTATTATCATAATTATTATAAGAATAATTAATAATAAAATTAATCTATAATAATTTGTACTTCATAGTAATAAATTTCATCAGTATGAGACAATTATGTAAATAAATAGATAGAAATTGAATAATTTTAAGAAAAAAATCTTTAAAAAATAATCAAACACTTCCTAGGGTTCATTTCTACGAGAAACTTGACTTTGACGTACTGTTAGTCTGTTTAATGAGTTTTTGAAAAAAAATTTGTAAATAAGCTTGGTGGATATTGATATCTTTTCTTATTTTAGGAAATAATATCTTCACTATGTTAACAATAATATGACATAATATCAGAAATTAATCCGAAATTTGCTCCACTTTCGAATTGAATAATAAAATGGTTTGGTTCATTATGTTTTTGTGTGATGTTCCTTTGTTTGACACCCTTAAGTTTGAGAAATTATAAACAAATTAAAAATTTCATCCTTGGAACTTATACAACAATAGGACATACATTTACATTTAAAAAAGTATTATACAAACATTTGAGTAATTTACAATGATATATTAAATTTTGCAGTAACATATGCAATTTGATTGCAGAAATATTTTATAATAATATAATGTTTACTCTCTGAAACAACATCAACTCATTATTGTTGGAATATTTATAAAAACTATGTATAAAAATAATATAAAAATAATTCAACATTTTAAATTTTGCAAAAAATCGCCTTAATAATCTGTTTATCTATCTAATGAACAAAACTTAATAAAAGTAACAATATTTTTTAAGGAAGTGACATTATAAAACTTTCAATTCAAAGTTGACGGACGAACACTTGTTATATCGTATTTATTTTTGAAAAGTACCATTATCGTTGATTATATTATGAATATTAGAAATTCAAAATTACAAACAGGTCAAAGATTTGAACCACGAGTGTTATAAAATGAGTAATACAAAAATCTCAAGTGTATATAATGTCATTTCGCACACGTGTGATAAACGACGCTTTGTCTTGCCAGAGAAGACTTATAAAATTGATATAACAATTACTGATACGAAATGTCACAGGTAAATGATTAAAATCGTGTGTGACTTGGTACATTTTAACTATTTTTTCAAACCATAGTATTTTAAACCATAGTAACCATAGTTTCATTCTAGACTCTAGAGTAAAATGAAAGGCATTTATTTCTCACACGACGTGTAGAATAAAGTACATCACTTATTTGTCATGTGGGTAATATTCAATTTTAACTTCTATGTATTAACACACAGAGGAATTTCCAGATTAGACATTTTTACATACTTCGTACATCTGTCATGATTCTTTATCTGGCAAATCAACGTATTTTACATTTCGTTCTATGACAGTAAAATTTATTTGTGGAATTTCTGTTGACAGTTTTATGGTATATTCTACTATCCGTTCTATGATAAGATAAAACGTCATTACCACACGTGTGTATATATCATTTGTTACACTTAAATATAATCTACAATTATTTCAGTGATATAATTCAAATTGTTATCCTATGATACATATATTTATTGTGGCAACAACTTTCTCATCTTTGTATCGTTTTGGGTGATGTTTTAGTTAAGAGACTATAAATTACAAAATTTGTAATTTCAAAATTCTTTTAGAAATTCGAGAACTTTCCTCTAATAAACAAAAAAATCTTATATTACCATTGTAATGATGACTAAAAACTTGTGTAAGCAAAATGAAATTACACTTGGATGGACGTCATCCAAGCGTTTATTCAATTAATAAATGAACTAAGTGAATTTGTATGGTAACACCTGTCATTGCATAATTTTTATGACTCACATAAAACCTGTAATACACATCCACACACACACACACCTCCACATACATATATATGATTTCCCTGATTGTGTGTAATATAATTATCCCGGAGCGCTCCTCCTTCTTCATCATCAAAAGCGGCCATCAACATTCGAACGCTTCTCAAGCAATCAAAAATCAATAAAAGTCCGATGACGTCTGAGACGCTGAAACGCGAGCCGACTAAGTGCCTGCATGTGTTTTCCTTGGCGGTGGAATATAACTAGAAAAACACTTAAAATATTCAAAGTGCCTTAATGCGTACGCGCACACAGGGGACACGAAAAACTAGACGCATTAACGACGGAACGAAACAAACACGAAATGTACATAATACTTGTAATATTTAAATATACCGTGCACTCCGCTCGCTCCGCACACACCCATCATCCTCGACGAGCAAAAGAAAAGTTTGCGTTTTGAGCCACTTGAATATACAGTATGGATAGGTACGACTACAGCCATAAAGAGAAACGTTACTCTTCTATTCAACGCTAGGTGGCAATAACGACCCTCCCTTCAATTCTTTCTTTCTAAAAGGTGGAGGTCTTCAACTAACTCATAATTGGGACAAGGATGGTGACAATTCAATCGCAAAACGTCATTCTTATACAAGACAATGCTTGACCATTATTTGGAAGGACAAAAATTCTAGAGATTTTACAACGATTTTTCGTTCTTTAGGAAACTTTTTGAAAAACCTTCAATTTTGCAAAGGAAGTCTGATACGTTGTTGAAAATTCTCTCGTTCCAAACCAATCAAATTTTATTTGGAAGGAATTGAGAAACTTCTAGTTAGAGAAGATCACAAAGCATTGTTCATAATGCATTAATATAAAAAAAAAATAATGAAAAGTGGAAGTTATTCCAAAAGTTATTCCAGTTGAAATTTAGAAAGCATCGATCACTTTTCAAAAAGAGTAAATGTATTTCAGATTTTTATTTACATGAAATTTAAAAAGTATCAAATGAATTTCAAATCTGTGAAATATATTCAGAAAACGTGACTTTTAATTCAGAATGCTAAAAATGTAATTTATAAAATTAATTTTATATCGGTGAATCGTAATCCAAACAATGTCACATTTTATTCAGAATATATTAAATATAATAATTTCAATTCATGAAGGGTAATTCAGAAATGGTCATTTAAAATTCAGAAAGCATTTAATATAATTCAGATTCCGTTAAAGTTGGTTTAAATAGTATTGCTGAATTGAGTGATAATTACTGCTGAATTTAAATTGTCAAAACTGAATTATTATTTAACACAAAATGGCAATTAACTGATTTGCATTTGAACTCTTCTGAATTTCATTTGATGTATTCTCAATTAGGTTTGACTATTCTGAAATAAATTTAATCGCTTCTTATTTTAAATTTATGTTTTCTCAAATATATTTATCAAATCTTAATTACAATTGTTGTTTACTGAATTACATATAACAAATCTGAATTACATTTACTACTCGCTTAATTCCAATTTACTGACTTGAATGGATTTTAGTTTTTTGTTATTGGAAAAATAATGTTTGAAATAAAAGAAAAATAAAAAAAGAAAAATCAGAAACTTCAAATACTTGTAATCTCCCAATAATACAATATTGTAAGGAAACCCAAAAAATAGCTTAAAGAGGTATTTTTGTAGAAATTGGAGCACTATCGCCACCTAGTGTCAAAAAAACGAACCTTAGTCTTCCAATGGCAACAATTAGGGCTGTCCACACTGTATATGTATGCAAAAAAGAAAACCAAGGAACGGGAATGGAGGAACGCAAATGTGAAAGAAGTGCACTAACATGGCGTCCGTCGTTCAACACGATGATGAATTACTTGCGATGAACGTCGTCGCCAAGGATCGACAACGTAGCGGTTGTTAGTGTGCATACGAAATGTTGTGTGCACCATTCCGTTTCGTTCGCTTTCCTGCATTTCCTCCACGCGCTCCACGTTTCCACGACGCGTCGAGGAAAGAGCGCGAGGATGGCATTTAGCGAGCGGAAAAGAAAAGCTCATGGAGAGTAAATATAAGAAAAAAGAAAAAGAAAAAGGGCATGGAAATGAAAGGAAGGAAGGTTTCGTGTAATGTCTTTTAAATTATTGCTTTTTATGCGGTTTGATGATCGCATTTTTGATGTTTACCAACACAGAAGGACAATTCATTTTCTAATCTAATTGAAATCCGTTTGAAGTTTTCCAGATATTGTGTTTTCTTGCAGTGCAAAAGTTGAGAAAATCACTTTTCTAATTGTACTTCAAAAAAGATCAAATTGAAAAATTGAATTTAAAATCTGTGAATTGTAATACAGAAAATGTGACTTATTCAGAATACTGTAAATGTATTGATTTGTTCGGAAAGAAATTTCGTGTTTTTGTAGAAATGAAAGTTTTCGTCAGAGCTTCGAACCGATATTTTATCGTTCGGGTTTTCGTTCCGGTTCAATTTTTCAAAAATATATCGGTTCAGTTCCGGTTTTTCTTCCGACCAAAATAACGGTTTTTTCGGTTTTCGGTTCAGTTCCGATTCATCCATGAAACTGAAACAATAAACAACTTTCATAATGATTTCTAAGCTCTTTCTGTAGTAAAAGAGTAAAATATTTCGAAAATGCTGCTTATCGCTCTCCATATTTAAAAGAGTACCAACCAAAAACTATTTCGTAGAATTAATTTGAATTTTTCTGTGTGATTCTGTGAAGTAAATGTGGCAACACTGTTTTTGGGGTAGATTGGCAATCCCGGAAATGATTTGAAAATACCAGTAGCTTGGTAATTTCGACAATAACTTATGATTGAAATAAAAATTTGAAACTTCTAAACCTTCTGTACATTCATGAAAATAACTAAAATTCTGATCACTTCCCTTGATGAAATGCACACGACTTTACCACATTGCTTTCTTTTTCGTTTCAATTTCGCCCTGTTATCATCGTCACGTAACTAATGAATACATACTTGCATGTCGCCACATACTTCACTTCTTTATTGGTTTGTAGCCGGTACATTTTAAGTTCATCGCTCATATTTCGTTGGCGAACGTGTCCACGAAGGCTCGCCTCGCTGGAGAATTTGAAATTTAAGAGCGACAAGTTTTGTAATTCTATTCGCTGGGCGTGCTGGCTGCCAGGTTCGAAATTCGAACCAGCTGAATGACGTGAAACAGCCGAGTAAAAATACGCTGGAACACTCGACACGATAACTAACATTAAAGCAAGCGAAAATGTTTCAGGGGCGTAACAATCGTGTCAAATTATTAAAGCATTAAATTTCACTATAGTTATAACGTTATAAGGAAATTAAGTGTCGTTTTGTTCCTAAGATTGTATATAATTCTGAGTCTTTTCTTTGTTAATCCTCAATTTAATTTGTTATGAATCAACTTTTCCAGTTGTCATTCATATAGCATCAATTAGATTTTTTAAAAGAATAAATTTAATTCAGAATTTTAATTGAAATTGAGAAAGTATCAATTGAATTTCAAATTTGTAAATTGTTATCCAGAAAATGTCACTTTTAATTCAGAATGTTTTTCATTTCATAAAATGAAATTCGAAATTGTCATTTGAAATTCAAAAAGTTTTGCATGTAATTCAAGTTCCTTTAATTGATTTAAGTAATAATTATAAATTGTGTGATAATTACAGCTTCAGTAATAATGAATTATATAAAATTGAAGTTTGGCATAATATAATGAATTATATATTTAACAAAAAGTTGCACTAATATGATTTGAATTTGAATTCTTCTGAATTTAATTTGATGTATTCTCAATTACATTTGACTAATCTGAAATACATTAAATCATTTCTGATATTAAATTTATGCTTTTTCAATTATATTTACCAAATATGAATAACAATTGTTGCAAACTGAATTACATATAATAAAACTACATTTGCTGTTCGAAATTTACAATTTACTCATTTGAATTGCAGTTTACTTTTTTGATATTAAGCAATTATTTGAAACTAAATGTTACGCTACTGATCTAACAATATCCATAAAACATCCTTCAATTTCAAACAGGCCATGCAAAACCGTTTTTATGTTTTCGTCCAGCGTAGTTTAGAGTCCAAGGAATGACTCAATTATTGCGAATCATAAAAAAGAAGTGAATGTCGTTGCGGAATTTCCAGTTTGTACAAGTGCGCGCAAAAGCGAAAAATTAAAATTTTATAGTTGTGCGAAATGATAAAACTTCATGAAACCGAACTCTCTATGAATACAACAACGAGTCACGAGTCGACGTCAACGTCAAAAATGCAAAGAATATTTGTCACATGTTCATTCCGCGTCCGCATCTGATGCCGTTTGATGTCGCTATTGCCATTTGGCCTTCTTTCGCATCTTTCATGCCTCCCGTGCGCTTCCTTTTGCACTTCTTTTTGCCTCGTTTGAGCAGCCTTTTGTCTCCATGCTGCAGTCCAAACGAGAGAGTCCACACACGCTGTATTTGCGCATGTGGTCTTTGCGAGGACATGCGAGTCTTTGTAGAGTACTCATTTCCTTACTTCCAGGCGTATAAACTTGGGAATTCGTCTCGTTCGCGCACGCATAAGGGAGTTTATCTATGCGGTTGACGTTGGCGAACGAGGAGAAGTTCGGCGTGCTATGCCACATAATGTTGGCTGAGTAATATGGTAATGTGCATGAAGCGAAAAGGAAAACGAACCACGGAGTGAATTCGGTTCGCCTGGTGCACTACTCGTTGAAAATATACAGTTTGGTCATCTCTGATTGCTGCTATAGACGAAATATGAAATATCTACTCGCTGCCAGATGGCGCTAACTACTACTCCCACGACTTCTAAGTCATATCTCCCTCCTACTTCCCAAAACATAAAATATTTACTTTCCTGAAGATATTGTATCATCGAGAAATGTCAGGGTAGATTTCAACAATGTACATGTTGATTAAAGCTTGTATCAATTGCTCTCCATTGCCGCAGAATCATATATTAATGGGCGAGAAGGGAGAAATTTGGAAAAACAGGAAAGATATAGAGGGAACAATAAATCCCGCCATCTAGCGGTGAATAGCAGAATGATCTGCCGTCTATTGCAACACTGGAGGATAATCCACGCTGTATACTCATTGAACGCGGCGAACCAGCAGCTATTTCCATATCATTTCATATTCACATCCTATACGCTCGCACCACGTGTTGGATATTAAATATTGAAGCCGCGTAATTGCTGTCGACGCTTCTCCACGCCGGGAAGTTTCCCGAGCGTCCAGCCCATAGGTCGGGCTTTATTTCCTTGAGAATTATAAACTATTTTCTTGCGCTCATACAGCGGCCACGCAAAATTCAACCCGTAATTTGAATTTAATCAGTGATCCGTACTGAAGTTACCGGGTTTCTGGGCTTGGGTTCAAAGAGGATTTAGTTTCTTCGGCTTGTTTCAGAAAACGCCCTAAAGTTAAAGTTTATTCATTTTATGAAAACCATTTTTGGCAAGCAAATTTTGTGTATTTATTGAAATAACATTTGAATTGAATGAAATTGAATGAGTTTGTGTTCAAATTTGAAATTATATATTTACTTTAGCCTCTCTATTTTTCGTAATTTCTTCGTGATTTTTGGTAACTAAGAAAGATTCTTTTACAATAAGTTTATTGCATAATAATGAACAAGTATTGAACAAATTGCTTATAAGATTTTTATTTCTACGTCAAAATCAATGACTTTTCAAATTCAAGAATTGAATTGATTATTTTTTTTCTAAGAATATCAAACAAATAATTATCACTTGATATTTTCATTGATAAAATCCTCCCGTTAAATATTTTATGTGATATTTGAAATATATCCAAATGTATCTTCTTTCAAATGATTAACAGAAGAAAAATATAGTGTACAATTTAATAAAATATAAGTTTCACCCATATTTTTATTCGAAATTATTAATAAACCAAATTTCATAATTGAAAATGTGTTGTTTCACTAATACAATTTATAATGAGTTGAATTCCTTTTGCGTTATCTACAATATTTTATTAAATGAATGCTAATTTCTCACAAAAAATATAAATAAAAAGCAAAATTATTTTTATACTTGATTTTTAAACTATAAATGAGTACCTACAACTCAAAAGCTCCAAACCTGAGATAACGTTTGATGTTGAAAAATATCATTTTTCTCTAATGAAAGTTAATCTCCTTAAATAAATAAACGGCAAAATTCTTTTTACCATTCATTATAAAACAATATATCAGGATATCTTAAAACCAAAATTTATATATATATATATGGCATACTTTAATCATCTGTACAAACTTTTTTGAGAAAAATAAAATTGCAAAAAACCCAATTTCTGAATTGTCTCTTTTTGATCATTCAAAAACAATTTATAACAATAGGAATTATTTTAAAATTATTGTCATTTTTCACAAATATGATGAATGATGACATATGAAAACCAACGAAATTGAAACAATTTATATTTAGAGAAACTTTGACATAATACATATAGAAACTTTTTGAAAAAAAAAACTTAAAATGCTAATTACGCAACATTACAGTACATCTGCCTCAAATAAACACAAAAACACATTTATTTTCAATATTCATAAATGAAATTCTAAGAAGCCAAATTTTAGTACCTAATTTATATTTGAAACTATGAAACCTATCCAAGAAATTAATGAAGCTCCCATCGTATTGAGTCATCACCAACAGAAACCAAAAATTTCCCCCTGGCGGAAAAATGTCAGGAATGATTGAATGGCAACTTGTGTGCATGTCATTCAAAACCAGCTCGCACCAAATGGCACGTCTTCATATCATTCATCCACTTCCATATTGTTTCCACATCTCTCTCCTCACCGTCATTTGAAATGTCGAATGACGAATGTCGAACGTGTTCCCAAGTGTTATTATCTCCTCCGCAGTCCTCTGGGCATGATGAGACGTCGTTGTTGTTGTTGTTGCTGTGTTGTCTTTTGCCGACACGAAAATGCCACGATAATTATACAATAGATTGTGTGTTGGCTGGCTTGATGTTTGGATGGAACGAGCAGGTGTTAAACGTGCTGCTCTCTTTAGGCACCCAGCAATAAATGTACTCGTTCATTCGTATGCGATTGTGAAATGGCGTGCAATGTGACTGTACTCGCATTTCGTATCATACGTGTGCAGTCGTATTGTACCCACATGACTGAAGGAAAGTATGTGCAACAAATACGATTACTTCTATTCTACCTGCTTGTCTGGCTTTGTGCGGTTTTCATTTCATCTACGCGTTTTACGCGTTTTGCAAGCGCTCCAAAACGAATAACTGTTGCGGAATTTGATGATGATGGTATTCTACATATAGGGTGTTTTAGCTATCGTGTGTACCCTTTACATTAGGGATCAGCAACATATGACCAGTAGATCACTGAGTACCCATTTGGAAAATTCAAGTGACCCACTTCAGTTCCGAAAGACATACCAAATTTGAATTCAGTATAACATTTCAAAAATCCTAACCCAATCTTTTAAAACATCTATCGTGATTGATTTTGCTGTCCCCTGCCATATCCTCTGTTTTGTGAAAATCTTTTGTTTGTAATAATCATGCATATTAATGTCTATATCTTTTTCAATATTAGAACAGAAAGTACCAATTGTATTTAATCAGATCAAATTAATCAGATTATATCATTTGAAATTGTATTTCAAATAATATAAATTTTATTTAATAATTGTAAAATGTATTTAAGATTAAATAATTTGAATTTCAGATCAGTCGCTGCATTTGAGAAACTACAATATTTGTTCAGATATTATCAATTGTATTTTAGATTATCGATATATATATATATATATCAGAATCGGTTTTTTATAGTTCAGATTAGTAAATTGTATTTTAGAAAATACAAATTGCATTGGCGATTAGTAAAATGTATTTTAGAATATACAATTTAAATTTCAGGTTATTCATAAGTATTTCAGACCAGAGAATATGCACATCATTTAGAAATCAAAATGAAATTATCAGACGTGCAAAAATTGCAAAGATAAAACTTGACAAGAAATTTAATTAAAGAAGAAACATAAGATTAATTTACCCAGAACTTGACTTAAATATCCCATATTATCAATATAAGGTAGTTGTTTTGGTAATTTGACTAATATATACAAGATAAATTATTTTATTTTTTGAAATATAAGTCATAATATTTGAAATAAATATACTACTTTCTGAATTTTAATTTACCATTTTTAAAAATTAATTTTTCAATCTGAAATACAATGTATCTTTTCTGAAATACAAATTGTGTTTCTGCAATACATTTTGTACTTTGTGAAATTCATTATGCACATCAGAAAATTGGTATACATTTTGATATTAATGTGTTATTTTCTGAACTACGCATGATTTAGCAAAACATAAGAACATTTGACAAAAGAGATATGAAATTAAATTAAAAATAAAATTAATGAATAAAAATAAAATTAAAAAGAATATTTTCCTATAATGGATAACCCTATAATTTTGACTCCATTTAAAAAGGACAAAATTTTGAACTGTTTCCATGTATGAACGATATTATCAGCCAAAATATCAAATGATATCAATATCAGGCATATTTGCAAGGTAACCAGAAGCATTGAACAAAGTAAAATGTAACGTTAAATCAAAATAATAAGCAAAAACAAATTTGAAATAATGAAATGAAAACTTAGTATACAAACTGTTTTTGTGCAAAAAAATTGTGTACAAAAATACAGAAATAGTCCATTTAATAATAAAAGTCCATCTCTAAAAATAATCTGTATAAAGTAATTTGATGGTAGCTTGACCATAAATTTAAATTATAATGACCATTGGGTCCCATCATGGGACCTTAATGATCTCTAGTTTCCTGGTACGTCCAGTCATTAGAAGCTTACCAATTATTTTTTTTGTAGGTGATTCATCAAATGTCCCTAGAATCCCTAGATTGTTATCTTCAAGGTTCTTTTGTGTTTCTTCAACAATTTTACAGATTTCATGTGATTTCATACAATTAGACATGATTTCCATTCAGGGTGAACAAAGATGGCTGCATGAGTGTAGATAATTTTTGTCCACAAATAAGAACTTGTCAATTGAATAGGAATAAGCATTATTGACAGTCTGTCATTTGCTTTATATACTTTCGTTACTGAAAATTTAATGGATATATGGATAGGTACAACGGCCCTAGGTTTAAATCACAAGAATACCAAACGTAGATAATAGAGGATAATTAGAATTGATGAACAAATTCTTATAAATTTTATCTAATCAAACTTTATTTTATGCCTAACCGTATTTTAATAGATTCCTTCTAGCTGCAATCAGCTTGAATGATGTCACTATTCTCAGATTTGATAATATTTTCATTTAGAACTTGATGTACCCACATTTGTGTGACATTAAATAACCGATATAGTTATGTGAAAATCTAGATTCTTGCCAGCTCCCTAAAAAATGAAGAGGAAAGTCATTAGTGTGATATCATTCATTTGTCGTGAAGACGTCAAAATTTTCAGTTTATGTCATTTTACATTTCAGGCAGGTTTTCCTGTATCAACAGGAATTTTAATTTTATTTCAGTTTCTATAATATTTTTTTCTTTTTCAATATACGTTAAATCTATAAATAAATTATCTCAAATTTAAAACGACCAGAGGTAGAATAATATTATCGAAAATTTACTAAACTTAATCAATCGATTAAAATTAGGACTTTCTTAGATATCACCAAATAAAAAATTAAATATTCGTAACATAAATTGAAAATTTCATTTTCCATTGGGTTGACTCAAAAGTGATTTTTGATTAACAACAATTATTATATGTATAATTATTACCTTTTCCAAGTTTTTGTTAATTTATCAATTACTTCGTAGTAAAACGTGGCCAACTTGGAATAGAAAAAATTTTCGAAATGTTTTTCAAAAAATGTAATTAGGAACAGACAACGTGATATCGGGCCAAGATTTGGAGAGTAAACTGGATACGGCAAAACAGAACCTCCAGGAAGAACTTTTCTTGAATCACCTTTGCTGAATGTGCCTATAATAATATCAAGAGTATAATAAATTAAGTATGTTATTTATAATTAATATATAATGTGTTGCAACAATGTAAAATACGAAACTAAACTTTTGTGTTTAAAATTTTATGAACAAAACTATACGTGGTTTGGATGGAGAAATACTTTGGAAGGAAACGCAACCAAAAGAAATGAAATATTACAATATTACAGCATGAAATAAGAGCATTAAAACAGTCGACCGTTGGCTGTAGCGAAACCCAAACCGCAAGTTGCAGCCGCAAGATACAAAAGGATGGATGGATCGGCTTGCGAGTAGTTGAGGGAAATGTTCCAAACAAAAATACCACGAATATTGAGCATGAAATTGTTTCGTGTCATTTATCATGAAATATGAAATTGAAAATGACTCTCCTGCGCAATGTTAGACATTTTTTGCGGTTTGACGGTGAAGTTATGCATTCAAAGAGAAAATAAACTTGGATTTATTATTGAAATATGATCATTTTGTTTTGTTGCTAGTTATAGATTTCAATTTCTTTCATATTGCAAGAAATACCTGAAAGAAGATCAATCTTATCAATAATTTAGTGCATAAGAATTATCATCATCATAAAATTTTTGAAGTGAAAACTTCTTTAGGCGCACTATGCAAAAAAATATAGGGAGTGAATAGAACTGATATGTAACACTCGGAATGAAACGCTCTTTCGGGTAAATTCGGTCCAGAGAGATCATGATCTATCAGTAGCATTCAGGGCTAGATTTGATTATGTCAAATGAATCGATTGAAAGTACAACAAAATAAACNTATTAGTTTATATTCCAAATTTGGTGGAAATCGGCCGAGCCGTTTGCGAGAAAATCGCCTTTGAACTAAGAAAATTAATTCTTTGTATATATAAACATTAATAATTTATGAACAAATTGATTCCCGATATTGCAAATCGCCAAATATGTCCATGAATATATTATAAACAATCCCTGAAAATTTGAATGCAATCGGATCATTAGTTTCGGAGATATTGATGAAAATGTGAAAAGTGAACTAGTTCGTTTCGAATGATCTATGATTCACAGCTGCAGGTGCGTCGAGTGCACGCATTGAAGAAAGTGCTGAATAATGACGATCGACGCCACTAACGAACACACAATAGAAGAGCAAACACAACAATAGACACTTCAAATAGAATAGAGGCAAACAATAACGGAATGCGAGGAATGCGGCTAAAGAATAGAAATGATACAGTGACGAGTAAACAATAACATTACAAGTAAATAGTTGCATAATGGACACAATGGAGATTGGAATGCGAGGAATGCAAACAAGAAATCAACTGACACATTAAATTTGATACATTTTAAAGTATTATGTAACAGGTGCATGTCCAATTTTCAATGTAAATCCCCATAAGAAATGTTTTTTCATATAACTCAAGAACTATTTAACCGATTTTGATGATTCAAAAACCATTTTAAAGAACATGATTTAAGCTTTTACTTAAACACTCTGTCTTTGCTTGGTAATTATAAAAACAACTTGTATTTCGTATAAACACCCCTGTTGACGTTTTTCAGTTTTCACTTCTATCGTGTGATCATTTTTTTTATTTCTTATTGTCTTCTCTCTTGCGCTTTGGGATTGTAAATTAATACCATGAATTGTATATCATGAACATTGCAAAATGTCAAAGGAAGTCTTTTGGTGAAAACTTCCTCATAGTAATTAAACATGCAAAACCGCAGAATGTTTAATTACTTTCGGATGCGTGGTAACCATTGGTAACCTTATAAACACACAGGAAACGCTCAATTAGATCCGACCAAAAATCACCGATGGCGTTCCAATTGCCGAACCATAAATTCCCATCTTCATACCTTGCGCCATTCTTTTTGCACGCGCATCTCGTTGCTCGATGGCATCGATGCATCGGCGATTCGTGCAAGACACTCGAGACTGGTTCGGGCCATCGTCGACGCCGACCGCGACGTTGGCGGCACAGGAGAAGACATTAAACATCCCACTGGCTCCACGAGTCTCATCTCTTCACGACACGAGACGTTCTAGTAAGTGTTCCATTGATGGTCGTCCATCTTCAACCCACTCTCAAACCCTCCCCCACAACTCCGACCATGTCCTGGTACCCTTTACCAATAGTGGTCACCCACTTCCCGGAAGTGGATGATCTCAGAAAGCGGTGGGAAGTTGGGGGACGGTTGAAGATGAAGAGATTGTTTGTTGGATGGTTGAGGGTACACTTGGTGTATGATTGCATTATATGCACAGAGCTGTGTGGAGACAGACATGACAAGACAGGAATGAAGCGACCCATTGAGCCATACACACCGACGCCGCCGAACCATAAGAGATAAACGAAGAAAAATCGTCGACGTTGTGTAAATATCAGCCGGCATTCACTCGGTTCGAAGATGGGACATGCACGTTCATATTTTCTTCGCTGGTCTGGTAGAAGGAGCATCTTTGGCTTGGCATTGGCGACTTCATTGATTCCAGTCTTCGCCTTCGGGGCAAAAGGAGGTATTGAAATGTGTCTGGCGCCGTATCACATGTCATCCAGTTTAGTATTAGTTAGTAGTCTAAGTAAAAGTTGAGGGACATTTTTGAATTTTGGATTTCTGGAACTCATCTACGAAATCCAAGAGTTTTTGGTTGAAATCTCATCTTCAGAAAGTATCACTATCCATGGGGATATGTTTTTGAAGAAATCTGTGTTATATTGCAATGATTTCAACTGAAGAATGAATCAAATGAGAATTTCAATTTTGGAATTTGTTGTTGAAGCAAATTTTCTCGGTCTTGATCAAAAAATTGTTGAAGATGTTCAGGAGTAGTTGTAGAATGTTGGTGTCTAACAATAAGTTGAGGAATTCTTGTAAAGTAAAGAAAGTAGTTTAAAAATTGAAATGAGTTTCAAGTTATATCTGCCATTATTTCCCAGAAATCAGGGTAATAAACCCATTAGAAAAGTAATGAGGTACAACATCTTCAGAAGGTTCTTCAGTGTAAACTTACCTCTTCGGTGTCAATCAAAGTGATTAAATATCATGATCCCAAATTTTGACTACAAAATTATCACTTCTTCATTCTTCAATTATTATCATACAATCATTGTAGATCAAGATACCAGAAACCCAGAAACTCAGAAACCCAGAAACCTTCCCCTCAAACCCTCTAATAACCAACCCCTCAACATCTTACACCTACAACAACCCTTTCTTCACCTCACATCAAACTTCTTGAAGATGCTGCATCTTCTCTTCCTCCAATCACACATCGGACACGCGCTCCACGCGCGCATAATCCATGCACCAAACCCAAGGTTTCAAACGCGATGGAACCGCCGTCTTAGTCATCATCCGCCGCTGATGATGATGACCGCCGCGGAGACCCAAGTGGGTATTAAAGTTGGGTCGGCATCGAGCCGGTGCTGTAGACGCGATCGCGACACGCTCCGCTTGGGACGTCGTCTCCGAGTGCCAATTCTGTCCCTCGAGCGGCTCCGTAGGCAGTCACCAACTCCTGGTGGGCGTTCTTCACTAGTGCACCAACAACAACAACAACAACAACGCCATCGATAGTGTGACCCAATAATGTGGACCTACATCCACGCTGACAGATCCAGACCGGAAGCACACTTGGAGCCAACTTTGAAGAAATAGTGCGTTCGAGCGACAATAAGTGAATAAAAAGTGATTAGATCGCATTTCACCACGAACTTGGGAAACTTCTCGACGATGTCGATCACACTTCTTCTCGTCCCACTTGTTGCAGCCAGCATCCTTCTGGTCCAAGCCAACCAAGACACCTATAAAGGTATAAATCTTCATTTTTTTCTTCTTCTTGATGAAAATGTCATCTCTAATTTATTCCCTCATCTGTTGATATGATCCATGCGAAAGACATAATCACAAGTGCGGCAGACTCATTAATGCTCGATGTTTGCATTAATTTCATGCACTAATTAATTTAAATCTTCACGCCGCATAGCAGCGAAATTAATTATCACACTTTGACAAACATTAATTAGTTTTAATCTCATCATTAAACACCTGCATCGCTGTTTTACGCGCTGTCTTTTGCATGATGTTCTTGTTGACAACCTTCTTCTTCGGCTTTTTTTAGCTTTTCATGTCTCAGAATTCAATTTATGAGAAAATTTTTCACTGATTTTATTTGCATCGTAATTTCATTGCATTCAATTAAATGCAGACTTGGAAAATAAATTGCAAATCAATTGAAATATGAAGCAATTAGTTTTAATTGTAACTCATAGTTTTATAGATATCATAAATGAAGCAAGGGCTTTAAATGTTATTAATTACTCGATATCATTAATAGAGCGAGAAATTATTTAGTTTAATTGAAGTTGCATTTTATAACATTGCAGTAAAAGGTAAACCAGAAATGTTAATTGCAGAAATTACAACAAATGGTTGTCGTTACATTTTATGATAATGTTCAACACATCATTGATTACAAGAAATAAACAATTTAGATTAGTATGATAAATTTAAGATGCAATTTTTAAATTGTAAAATTTTCGTCAGTTCAATTCTTCAGATCAAAATATTTGGTTCATTGTTTTAATTAGTTTTTAATTATTTAATTAAATTATAAAACTAAATTTTTTTTCTTTTTTAAGTAATCTTCTTAAATTTTGTATCATATAAATTGTTAGTTTGTTAAAATCAAGAAAATATGTTAAAATTTAAAATGTATTTTTTTAAATCAGATAATAATTTTATATACTTGAAAATAGTTATATGAAAAAAAAATACAGAAACAAAATGGAATTAAAAATTTTGAAATTTTTCATAATTCACAATGAAGAAAACTCATCAAAAACTAATTAAACTCGTCTTTTGCATATTGCTTTAATTAAATCTATAGAAAACGTTGTAAATGTTAAATGTCACGTAATATCAACAAATTGCAGCGATAAAAACGTGCGAATGATGATTCTAAATGTACATGATAAAGAAGCCACAAATGACGTTTATTGTATTTATTGTAAATGCTTCCTATTTTCTCATTTACGTTCACGCTAATCACGAAGAGCAATTATGGAATTCTCAGTTGTAGCAAATAATGATGCAACGCAATTATAATAAATAGTACTACAATAATAAATTGCATTGTAATGCAATCACACTTTTCAACCTGTCATTCTGTAATACATTGATTTCTTTGTTATAAATTTGTAGTCATTTTGTTTTACAAATTTCTCATTTTCTATAATTTCAAAAGAGTAATGAAATTGAAAAATTTTAAAATGTTATAAATGTAATTCCAATTCATGAAATTTAATCAAAAATCATTTAAAATTCAGAAAGAATTGTTGATTTAAGTAATATTTAAAAACGAGTGATAATTATTACAGCATTAATAATGTCAATATTTTGATGTTATGTTACGTACAAATTTACATATAAAACTGAATTATTATTTAACAAAAAGTGGCATTTGACTAATATAAAATACATTTAGCTTATGATTTCTCAAATTTCCCAAATTTGAATTACAATTTTTGCAAACTTCATTTAAAAATCCAAATTATATTTGCTCCTCTTTTATTTGCAATTTACTCATCTGAATTGCATTTTGTACTTAAGAGTACAATAATTTATTAAATTTGTAATAAGATACAAAAAGAAGAAAGAGTTGAAATAGCAACAAATTATGATATCATCCATTATGAAATAATTTGTGTGCACGACAAGTAATCAAACAAGCCGTGCGCGAATTAATTTCCGCGAACACTTGTTTCCGTATGGTGCACTTGTGGAATCATGGGCCGAAACGAGCAGAAATAAAACATGCATAACCTTGACATCGCATCAATATTGAACTAGTTTTAATGGAAAATACATCAAATCGCATCGAATTATTGGAATCGAATTACAATAAGCCGCCGCGCGCAATTACAAACAAAATACAAAACAACTCATGCTAATTAGTGTGCAGCTATCATTGGCTGGATGATTGCCCCCCAACAAAACTAATTACATTGCATGCGAAGCTCTTATCAATCGTTTAAACCGCACAAAAGTCTCATTAGGCGTTTGATTTGCATCCGCGAAAAAAGCGTGTTGTTGTAATTGAATATTGGTAATTGGAATCTGTCTTTAATTACTCCTCGATATCCAATTAAACTCGAGCACACAATATGTGCGATTCAATATGCGCACTACATCGAGAACTGAAGTGATGTGTGCGATGAATTTGGAGTGGAAATTCTGGCAAATGGTTGGACAAATATTTACATTATATGCGCAACATAATAACAATAACATCGGTATAATGTGATGTTTGGACGCATGGACTTATTGTAACAATATATTTGTCAAAATAAATGAGCTTGTGCTCCAATTCGAAGATGAAATGCAATTTGTATGTATTGCGAATTTTGGCAGAACATGGAGGATACAAATTGGTTACGACATATTATCATAATTAGTTTTATCTCTGCAATAGAGGTTTATAGAGGGAAAATTCATTTGCGAATTTTATGATCTATTCGGGTTTATGTTAGTTGAAACATTTTGCATTTCAATTTCATTCTTGCAACAATTGTGATCCAAATTGGCAATTGACAATTTCCTTAAAAATTACTGAAAATGATGTAAAACTTCAAGCAAAATGTAGTGAATATTACTTGGAAAATAATAAGAAAATTTCATGTGAAAATCTGCATAGAAAATTAAATTTATGTAATAAAACTCATATCTAAATGAAAATCGAGTCTGGAATGGAATTTTACGATTGTCAAACACTAAAAATTGTAATTTACTATTATTACCATTGCAGGTAACTTGAAACCATGTTGAATGGTGTTATTTATCCATATACAGGCAGGTAATTAATGATTCGCATTAAGAAATACAAGAAACAATTAGCAATGCAGTTATCACAACAACTTCAATGCGGAATAAGATTGTGAACGCTCTTTTCCAAGCCCATAAAACACAATCATTTTATCACACCACGATACAACGATACAGGAATCTATCTCATTTATCTCATTAGTCGACTGTTGTTAACATGCTGCAGTTGATGTGTAGAATAAGGTGGCACAGCAAAAAAAAGTAGCGGCAAATAACAAGCTCGACAAACAACAACAAATAAGCAAATCGAAGCAAATAAACGCGCAGGTACAACCTACCCAGGTTTCGCGAGCGAAAATCAGCGCAGCACGATAATTATTTATTGCACAATGCTAATAGAAGCATAAGATAATGGTGCAATTAATGGGTGGGCTCATGCAAATTTTATGCCCGGGCATTCATTGAATGCTCGCTGAACGGTAGCGATAATCGTTGAAACGC
>JARJDZ010007896.1:0-11683 GCA_030264555.1 Aleochara sp. GC000083
AACTCGAGCAATTTTAAGAATTTCATATCGGTTTTTTCGCTACAAACTTTTTTTTCAAACTTTTTGCTCTAACGCGATTTTTGTGTTTCCCATGGCCAAAAGGGCATGAACCCATAGATTTTTGGGAAGTGCTCGTCAAAACCTACAATTTGGTTCCATCTTCAGTTTAATTAGTATAAGAGTTTAGAAGTTATACGCTCTTAAAGACCGAAAAAAAAGCGAAAATTTTGCATTTTAGGACGCCATTTTTCACGTTCGGGTATTTCCGAATTCCGCAGAGATTTGGGACCATGATCAATGTTATTTTTTCGTCAAAATATGATAAATGCCCTTTGAATCATCGAAATCGGTCTAATAGTTTCAGAGATATGAAAATTTTTCAATACTCGAGCGATTTTAAGAATTTCATATCGATTTTTTCGCTACAAACTTTTTTTTCAAACTTTTCTTTCGAACGCGATTTTTGTGTTTCCCAGGGCCAAAAGGGCATGAACCCATAGATTTTTGGAAAGTACTCGTCAAAACGTACAATTTGGTTCCATCTTCAGTTTAATTAGTATAAGAGTTTAAAAGTTATACGCTCTTAAAGACCGAAAAAAAAGCGAAAATTTTGCATTTTTAGGACCTCAATTTTCACGTTCGGGTATTTCCGAATTCCACAGAGATTTGGGACCATGATTAATGTTATTTTTTCGTCAAAATATGATAAATGCCCTTTGAATCATCCAAATCGGGCCATTGGTTTCGGAGATATGAAAATTTTTGAAAACTCAAGCGATTTTAAGAATTTCATTTCGTTTTTTTCGCTACAAACTTTTTTTTCAAACTTTTCTTTCGAACGCGATTTATGTGTTTCCCAGGGCCAAAAGGGCATGAACCCATACATTTTTGGAAAGTGCTCGTCAAAACCTACAATGTGGTTCCTACTTTAGTTTAATTGTTGCAATCGTTTATAAGTTATACGCAGTTAAACAGGCGAAAAAAGCGAAAATTCTAATGATATAACTTTTACCAGACATTCATTTATGGATGTTAGTGGATCAATTATTTACTTGATAAATGAGTTTTTAACCAAGCAGCGAAGAAAATAAATGAAGATGAGTTATTGCTGATTAGACTGGAAGCGCTTTTCCAATCACTTTCATGAGAAACTCATGAGATGATTACGAAAGTATGTTGCTTTTATAAGAACGCGAGACAATTTCCGATCACTTTGGAAATGAGACGCGAATTGGAAATGGATTTCAATCGCTGCTCGCCGTCTCCACGTTCAATATAAATGATGGAAAACTCGACGAAGCAATCGTCTTTTAATCTCTTCATGCCTCCTTCCCATCTCGTTAGAAATTCGCTTTTAATTCCCGACTCAATGATTAAATTACGCGATTAACTCGTATTAACTACAAAATCAATCTTTGCCGCTGCACCAAGACGGGACTCAAAGTGCAAAAATTATTATTCCTTTCGCATTAAAATAGCAATTAAACGAGCGCAGCCTGAAGAATTCGAGGTAAAAATTTTACGGGCGAACGAAAATGAAATGGTAATGTAATCGACGACGAGCGTAACAGATAGAAATGTCAATTAACATTCGCGAATCTAATTATGCGTTTAATGAAGCGCATTTTTGCGCGAGGTGAACGCGTGCGCGCGCATCTCGCATTTCTGTCGTGTCGCTAATTGCATAAAAACAATATCCTCGTTATAAAGCAGCAAAATTGCAATTAAATTATTATCGCATCCCTTTCCACGCCTCGTTCTTCGTTCGGCGCTCTTTTTCAAGCAATTTGCCGCGCAAATTTCGCAATTAAACAAAGTAATGACAACGTTTTGTTCGCTTTTGTACTTTATAATCTTTCCAGGGCAGTTTTTCAGTTTGTTGAGAGCAATTACTTTTTGCAAATTCCAACGATTTGATATAAATGATTGTTTATGATAACAACTCTAGAAGAAAATAATTATTTATACAAATGGAAATATGATCAATTGTGTTATAGTTATTATACAACTTAGTACTCTCATTTAATTGAGTTAATTAATAGATAACATGTAAATGAAAAAAAAAATTAATTTCGTTGGCCGTTGTCTAGACTTTAACAATTATGATTAAATGATAAACGAAAAAATATGATGCGTATATTGAAGTAACAAAAGCACGAGTTTATCTAGGCCTTAAAGCATATCTACACAAAAGGCAATAAGACATTAATATTACATAACGTTCAAAACGAAACAACAAAATTATCAATTGTTTGAATTGTTTATAACACAATTTACTGAATGTTTCTATGGAATTACTGAGATCGATTTTAAGTAGTTTTGCAACTCGTAGTGACCTCTCTCGTTGAATACTCCAACATTTTACTGGATTAATCAAAATAAATTTACGAAACGCTGAATTATCATCACGAATCACGAGAATCAATAAAAATACAATATAAAATTGTACAAAGTTCCACAAATATTGTAAATTCAAATTCGTTGAGAATTAAACATTGGAATTGGAATTTTAATGAAATTTACGAACGAATATCTGGCCCATTAGCTCAGTTGGTTAGAGCGTCGTGCTAATAACGCGAAGGTCGCGGGTTCGATCCCCTCATGGGCCACATTTTTAAAATTTGTTGAAAAAATATAAAATTTTAGCAAATAAATATCAAAATATATAAGCAAAATTAATTATACAAGGATGATGTTCTTTTAACCGTAAATATCATAATAATTTTTGTTTCAAGCCAGTTATAACTTTATCAAAAGTTACTTGTTCATTATAAACATTTTTTGGATTCTCGCTTTTACAGCTTGAAAACCTTTAAAATACCTCACATGCGCTCAAACTCATTTTCATATTTTCAAAAATAAAATAAACAATTATTGGCAATTTTTGATAGTTACACAAATGCTTAGCTTTTTTATCTACATAGCTAAAATTTAAATTTGCATATCTTAAAATGTGTATGCATGACAATAATTTTGACAACAATTTCAACATTTTTATGTATCACTTAATTCCATATTCTTGGCTAGGCCATAGATTAGTTAAGGAAAATTTGCATTCGGATTATGGGACTCCTGATTCTTAATCCGGAGAAAAACAAAGATGTGTATTAAAACTCATTATATTTAAATGTATAACGGAATTGAATGCTGGTCCTTAATATCATTCAAATCTAGACAAACAATTGTACGGATTTACAAAAGTAGAAAGTACACGATGAAATGGAATAGATTAGAGAAAATCGCGAATGTTTGTTACTTACGTAAAAAATTCGCTGTTCCTCATTACCTCCAATAAATAAAATCCAGGCATTTTCTTGTGAGTCAAACAATACTCATTAATTATTTATCATATACTTGCTATAGGCATTTGCATAGAATGGCTTATTTTAATAAGGAAAAAAATAGTAATCATATGTTGCTTGCTTATCAAGTTTTATCTATTTTTTTTTGCTGAAATGTTGCACTTTTTTTCCACAACAAATATAATAAATGAATAACTAATATGGAAGTCAATCTATGCATTTGAATGCCTTAATTGAGAAATTTTAATTTGGAGTAATTTGGAACTCATTTTTGTTGGAAATAAATAAATTCCATTTTTAATAAGAACAATATAGTTATTATATATGTTATTCGTCAGCTTTTAGGTATTTGTAGAGAAATATTGCGTTTATTTCTTTTAATATTTTCTTCAACTATTAGAAAATCGTTTTCAAAGAAAATTTCTATCAGCAAAAATTACAAGTACTTTTTGCTCTCTTTTGATTTCTTCACATTTTCATTCTTATCACAATAATGTATGTTATAATGAGGACTTGTGTCTTAACTGCTGCTAATTTAGTATCAAAGAAGTCACCTGAAGTGATCTTATCTGAAAAATAATAATCAGTAGTTTCCTTGAAGTAAATGTTACAAATGATACCATTTGTTAAATTTGCAAATTTTGTGGCAAGGTGATGATTTGAATATAGGACCCAAGGCAATTTTGATAACAACCTATCAGAAAGGCCAAAATTTAAAATAATGTTAACAACACACTAAATAATGCAACAACGTCATTCAAAAATAATGCCCTCTTAATATGCATTCAATAACATTAAATTATAATATTTGAATTGTTTAGTAAAATCATCAATTTGAGAGTATCACGTTCGTGTCATTCAATTATCAATCTTGTTTATAGGCAGTATTTCATTTATGCATTAACATGCAGTTGAAAAAGCTGATGCAATGAAAATTGCGAACCATTTACGCGCATTTGCAAACTTGACATTTAATTTGCGCGGTGCGGCCTTAACATTGAACGCGGTTGATTGATGCAATTCAAACGGGCGCATCCGTTCAGACGGCCTGCACGAATCTTTTGGCATCAGCTGAATTGATGATTGCAATCGCCAGCCTGTCTACGTCAAAGAGGCAGCGCATTACATCATCCAAGATCAAGTATATAAAGGCGCTGCGAATGTGGGGGCTTGGCATCTTTTCGCTTTCGTTATTCGTCGAAATAACCGCGCACGAAACAGTTCGCGAGTGATCATCAGCGACCCAGAGTTGCGTCAGTCAATCGTCAGTCATAAACGAAAAATCAACCGGCTTGAGTCCAAATTCTTCAGATCAAGAGAAAATTGTGCGTGGAAAATGAGTGAAACTGAAATCGACTACAGTTACTTCGTTAACGTTCTGTCATCGAGACGAAGACATGCTATTTCTAGAGAGCTTAGTAAGTATCCAAATTACAAGAAGTAGTTGTAGATATCTTAAATTCATCATCCATTTTTATCAAATATTTACATAATTTTCCAACAAATTCATGAAAATCATCCTGTAATTATCAATCCAGATAACTTACAAGTTGGGTAACTCAAGAAAAAATCTTGAGCTTGATGATCTTTGGTACCATATTCACCTTACAAATTTTGTTTGATAGATTACCACTTTTTCAATTCCTTGCTAAATTTTTTGATTAAAAATATCTTCTAATCTGAAAAACCATCAAGTAAATTTTCGAAAAATTCTTCCAGTTCAAAGCAACAACTTTTTCCCCTATAACAAAATTGCTAAATTACCAAGAAAAAGAAAATTAAAGAAGAATCATGTAGTTTCTATGGCAACAATCAAAATAAAGAAATCAATATTGAAATCAAATAATTTCATCAAAAAAATTTTGAAAAATTGCCAATTAAATTTGCAACTAATTTCGTTTCCATTTGCCCCATAGCAAGACGTCTTAACTATGCGACCAAAGAATCAATTTCAATGGGTGAAGGAATGCCCAACGAGGAAACATTCCCCTTCGAATCAATGACATTCTCCCTCAAAGATGGTACAACAGTAAAATTGAACGAGAAAGAATTGAACACTGCTTTGCAATACAACCAGACCCAAGGTTTTCCTCCACTTCTGAAGACACTGGAGGACTTCACCAAATTCGTCCACAATCCACCAAACTGGGATCGCAGCCAGATTCTGGTCACAGTTGGTTCCCAGGATGCCATCAGCATGGCCATCGACATGAGTCTCACTGAAGGAGACACAATTCTTGTCCAAAATCCGTTATATGCAGGAGTTGAAGGAGTGGTAAGTAGCAAATCACAAAAAATATTTTGATTGACTATAAACAATTGCATCATATTATTTATTGCGTTGGAAACTTATCAAAATTTAGTAAACATTGCATCAGGAACAAATATGTCTTTACCTTCAAATGGCATTTGCGATTTGGAAATTAGTTTGAGGCACACTTAATGCGCATTAACATGTTTTTAATTTAGAATTCGTCTACGTTTATGGAATTTTTGCGATAATATTCTAATTATTATTTATTATAATGTTGATTTTTCGGCCAAAACAATCAACTTATGCAAAAATGTAACATTTGAATATTTGGTGAATAATTTTGATATATTGGGTATTAGAAATGGGTTTTTAAATTCGCAAAGTGCCAAATTTCAAATTTGCACGTGTGAACGTGCATGGTATTTATGAGTGATAAGCAAATGTAAATCATGATTCAGCCAGTTTTTGCGGATGTATATGTTATATCAGTAAATAAAATTTGCTGATAAGACAAATTTTTTAAAATTTATTGATTGAATTGGGCAATTAATCAATGTTCCCAATAGATGGCAATAGTTAACATTGCAAATAATTTTCTAGGATTTTTCTTCTAATTTATCTTTATTGAAACGATTTGTAAATAAACACTAATTCTTGAAATAATGAGCAATAAATTTTACGAATTGCTTATTGTTGAAAAACAAACTAGAAGTAAAAAACAATCGCAATTATTTTTCTTTCTAATAAAAAAGATAAAATTTTAAAGTGGCTTATTATGTTTTAGTTGAAATATTACAAACCTGTGATGATCCCTTTGGGTCAGGACCAAGATGGAATTATCCCAGAACTTATGGAGCAAGTCCTCTTCGACTGGAAGACAAAATGTGATGAAGATACCAGTTACAAAATGCCCAAACTTCTCTACGTGAATCCCACAGGTAAATCATAAAAAAACATTCAGTAAAATGGGTTCTAAAAAAGTGTGGGTCTTACAGCATCAAATCCAACTGGTACAACTATCCCTCTGGAACGCCGCAAAGAAATCTACAAGATCTGCTGCAAATACAACATTGTCATCATGGAAGATGACCCATACTATTTCCTCCACTTCCAAGATTCGACCACACCATCCTTCCTCTCGATGGATACCGAAGGTCGGGTCCTTCGAATGGACTCATTCTCCAAAATCTTATGCCCTGGTCTGCGAATAGGATGGGTCACTGGACCCAAACCGTTAGTCCAGAAGATCAGCTTACATGTGGAAACTGCGTATCTGCATGCGAGCACATTGAGTCAGGTGAGGCCAAAAAATTTTCAGACACAGAAAAAATGCACCAAATTGAACGTGGGTCGAATACTATGCAGAAAGAATGTGCCAAAAAGCGAAATTTATTTTTATCTATTCGTCTTGACCTTGTTCCTCGTCCGAATCGTACGAGTCGAACTATTTTTATGCGAGTCGGAAATTCGTTCCGAACGAAGATCGGATGATCCTGCACAAATTTTTATATCCAATCTTGGAGCATAAATTTCCTGTTTGTTATCTTCCCCATTATGACTTGATTGAATGATTGCACCATTGAGATATTCGTAGATGTAATGTAAACATGTCAATTGATGGTCCTCAATGGTGAAGCATTGACGTCACTCAACTTGAAGTACTTCAAAGTTGGAGACAGCGACAATTAATCCAATTGCGTAATTGTTTCAGCTTGTTATTAATAGTTTATTCACCCACTGGGGATTCCAAGCATTCCTCGATCGGCTCGACGAAATGCGCAACTATTACAAGGTCCGTCGAGACATCACCTTGCAAGCTATGGAAAAGCACCTCAAAGGTCTCTGTGAATGGACGATTCCTTCGGGCGGCATGTTCGTCTGGATCAAAGTCAAAGGTATCAGCGACGTTTACGATATGTTGATGACTCGTGGGCTCAAGAAGATGATCACATTCGTCCCGGGTCATGCTTTCATGGCGGATCCGACCCAAGCATGTAATTATTTACGAGCCTCGTTCAGCAAAGCATCCCCTGTGCAAATTGACATGGCTATGAAGTTACTTGCTGAGTTGATCGTTGAAGAGAAGGAATTGTTGAATCAAAAGTTGAATAATTTAACATAGAATTTCATTTGTATCTGCTAGCGTAATCTGTTGGCTTTGACGAGTACCTCGGTTGAACCAGTTGTTGGTACTTTGAAGCGAGCTGTAGAATTTGAAAACGTGAGGGTTAGTTACGCTTTTCCTTCAGAGAGGACCCTTAGATGGGGAAATATGGTATTATTTTTTGTTAGAATAGTGATATTTTGATAAATTTACGAGAAATTGTTGAAAATTTTACTAAAAAGCACGAGGAAGGTTTGGGAAGACTCCCAACCAAAATGGGAAATTGGAGTATTGAAGTTTGACCTTCAAATTTATTATTCGGGCAAATATAATTATTTATATGTATAATAATTTGAATAATTCGAATTATTTATATTAGTACACATAAATAGGTATGTGTTTTGTAATAAAAGGACGTAATAACTTCTTGGCATTGCAAAAATGCGATGTCGTCCATCAGTTAATGTTTCTGTTTACTTTGTGAGTTGTTTTGAAGTTGTTTTGGACTTCAATGCACAATTTGTTTCAATTTATTAAGACGTTTTGTTTACGAGCATGACTCAAAAGTATATCCAATGTAATATCCCTGTTTTATATTATAAGAGCTATTATTATCCCAGAAAATATAAATAAAAGTTTCGTGAATAATATTTTTTGTTTTCAAGACTGCTGAAGCTTTTGCCAAAAATAACTGATATTATCTTTGTTTTGGTTTAATATTATGGTGAATATTTTGTAATCATACGCAATATTTCTATAGACAAATTCAATGATTGAATTATTGAGATTTGCAATGAATGATTCATTTTAAACAATTCATTTTGAGAATCTCTAATTGTTAGTAAAATGAGGTTTTAAGGTGATATAATTAAATTTTAAAAACCATTAATAAAATTATTGATGTTCTATGGCTTTAATTAATATATAATTGTTTATACTGTCAAATTAGAAAGTATTATTGTGTAAAATTATAGAGGTAAATTAATGATTAACCTTTGTGGAAAATTTATACAATAAAGGTTAATTAAAAAATAAGATAAAATCATATTTTATAGTAATTCATTATTAAATTTTAGGTTGATGTGACTATTTAAGCTTCAATAACAATTAAATTTCCAATATTTTCATTATTACCATTTGCTTTAACATGATAAGCAATGTCTGTATGCTGGGTTGCCTAAAATGATTTCATAATTAGTAAATTATTTCAAAAACTAATCAAAACCTCTATGATACGTTACAAATTGATGCATTTTTTCAACACCGATTCTCCCAATATACTAAAATGGATCAATGGCAGAACAAAAAGGAACTTCTTGTGATATTATGAAAAGATTTCGATAAAGAGCAGTTAAAATTCAGTCCATGTTTATAATCGCATTTTCGGGAGCGCTCCAATCTCCTCAATGGTCCATCGTTTTTCGGCATGCACGTACAAAATACCCTTCTCTTCGATTTGTAATACTGTAAATCTTCCCCGGGAACGGGAAAACCCACCTCCGTTCGCGCCCTTTCGGGCCAGCTTCTTGAGTTTATATTGCGCTGGGGCACGCGATAGCGATGGTTTATAAGTATATCTTTATCATATTTATACGTACGTTCACGTACGTTGTGATAATATAGTGGCGGATGGTGTGGGCGGTTTTTTTTTTATTCTTTGCCGTGGCCGACGCTTCCAGAAGGTTGGGGGCGGCGAGGATGGTCGTGGCCAGAAAGGCCGCTGCAGGATGCGCTGCGACCTGATCCCTGCGGAGAGTTATGTATCTTGTAGATTTATGTATAAAGTGTAATGCCGGTAAAGCCGGGGGCCGGGGCTCAGTTAAGCCGCCTCCGAGTGAAACACGAGCCGAACGTGTGTGTTTATTGATGTAGAATAGCAATAGAAACAGGAAGCAGGAACCGGAAGTGGAGTGGGAGCGTATTGTCACGAGTGACTTTGCCAGGAAGGATATTTGTTTGTCACTAATGTCATCTATTATCTGCAATAATTATCCAATGGGTTTATAATGATATTTTTATTTGGTTTCCAATTTCCCTAAAAAATTAAACTTTCCAAACTGAAAGAAAACTCAGGAAAACTTTTTGAAACTTTTTTCGGAGAAAATCATCCATTTTACATTCATTCTGAAACAACTATTAAGATGGATCAGATTTAGATAATAAATTAATTGTTCTTTAATTTACAATCCCATTTGATCTTTTGTGAGTATTGTTTTGAATTGTTAGAAAGGAAACAAATTTTCGATTAAATCTACTTTGAAAAATAATATTCCTGGTTCCCCAATTGGCAAAAAAACACCATTTCACAACATTGTATTTTCTTGCAAATTTTCACTATTTGTTCTTTCATAAAATTAATTATAATTTTCCAATAACAATTTTGATATCAAATTTGATTCTATTCTAATTCCAAAATCATTTTGACCAGCTCCAAAATATTGCATCTACAATGTCTAGAAAAAAAAAAACAAGAATACGGAAACAAAAGAGTGACAATATGAAAAAGCCATTACGCGTTGGCCGGAAAGTTGGAAATCCGGGACCTGGTGGAAATGACTGAAGCAAAGTGAGTGTGACCCTTCGGGCGAGAGCGGTGGCTGCTACCATTTCCCTCGGGAATGGCTTTCCCACCTACTTTATATCTCTTTTATTTCCCTTCTTTATTTTACGATTATACGACGTGATTTCGTGCAGTAATAATAGTAAAAATATCACAAAACGGCATTTAGATTTAATTTTAATGCCCCAGATTACACACTAACCGAATTTGTTTATAATAAAAGTGGCGCGATACGACATGTTTTCATGGCCCTTGCGTGCATATTTTAAGACGTGTTTATGCGAAAACCACGCGTAATCTTTTTTAATGTATTCTATCTATGGACATGGACATAGGAAAAAAAGACATACACGACTTCAATTACTCACTCGAAGTTTTTTGGTTCACAATAGCACTTTGAGGGTGTTTTATAGATATTTGTTCTAGATTTAGATAACCAAAATGAATTGGATGAATAATAGATTAATTTTGGGTATTTAAAGTACGAGTTGTTATGGATTTTTGCATTTTTGCTGGTTTGGTACACCATTTTGCAAGTTCGGATATTTCTGAATTCCGCAGAGATTTTGGACCATGTCCAATGTTATTTTTTCTTCAAAATATGGTAAATGCCCTTTGAATCATACAAATCGGTCGATTAGTTTCCGAGATATGAAAATTTTTGAAAACTCAAGCGATTTTAAGAATTTCATATCGTTTTTATCGCTAAAAACTTTTTTTTCAAATTTTTTCTTCCATCGCAATTTCTGGTCTCCCCATGGCTAAAAGGGCATGAACCCATAGATTTTTGGAAAGTACTCATCAAGACCTACAATCTGGTTTCAATATTATTTTATTTGGACCATTGGTTCAAAGGTTATACGCAGTTAAAGGAACGAAAAAAAGCGAAAATTTTGCATTTTTAGGACCCCATTTTTTAAGTTCGGGTATATCCCGGTCCCGTACAGATTTGGGACCATGACAAATGTTATTTTTTCGTCAAAATATGTAAAATGCCCTTTGAATCATCCAAATCGGTCCATTAGTTTCGGAGATATGAAAATTTTTCGAAACTCGAGCGATTTTAAGTATTTCATTTCGTTTTTATCGCTGCAAACTTTTTTTTCAATTTTTTTCTTCGATCGCATTTTTTGGTCTCCCCATGGTCGAAAGGGCATGAACCCATAGATTTTTGGAAAGTGCTCATCGAGACCTACAATTTGGTTTCAATTTTATTTTATTTGGACCATCGGTTCAAAAGTTATACGTAGTTAAACGAGCGAAAAAAAGCGAAAATTTTGCATTTTTAGAACCCCATTTTTTGAGTTCGGGTATATCCCGGTCCCGTACAGATTTGGGACCATGATACATGTTATTTTTTCGCCAAAATATGTAAAACGCCCTGTGAATCATCCAAATCGGTCCATTAGTTTCGGAGATATGAAAATTTTTCGAAACTCGAGCGATTTTAAGTATTTCATTTC